>VYXF01005268.1:488209-535654 GCA_013397295.1 Polioptila caerulea | reverse complement strand
AAAAAAAAAAAAAAAAAGAAAAAGGGGGAAAAAAAAAAAAAAAAAAAAAAAAGAAGAAAAGAAGAAAAAAAGACAGATAGATGGTTGTATGCTTCTGAGTTTCCATCTGGTTTCTGAGGCTTTTATATTTGACTTAAGATTCATGTTTTCCAAGCCTTGTTCTGCAGCAGTGAGGTCTGGAAACATCATTTTCTTCAAGAGAAAGCTGAGATTCTTGTGTAATGTATGTTTTCAGGAGCATGGTCTTTAAGAACAAAATGAAAAAATGTGGGATGTAATAAAACATTGAGGTTGGCAGCAGAGAGATGTCAGGCTGTGGCTCTGAGAGGGCAGCAACGATGAGCAAAGCACAGAGTGTTGGTCTGAACTTGAACTCTTGTGCTTATACTAAGCTATGTGTGTTATGCCAGACTGGGTCCATAAGAATGTTGAATTTTCTCTTTTGCTCTGTATTTAAACCCATGAATTTTCCTTGACATCCCATCCAGAAATATCAACAGTGATTTTGATTATTTAAAGAAGAAAAAAATTGTCACTAAACCAGTGTTGCCCTATGTGGATAACTGAAAGCTATTCATTCTCCCTTATTGTCACTGGCATTTTATTTATTGTGTGTGGTTTCAATATTGTTTTCCTCTTTCTTTTTTCCAATAGGAGTGGCCAAATCAGCTACCCTTACTCAGCCCCTGTCTCACTTGTGGGTGGAAATTTACAGCTTCTGAAGCTGAGCAGAGCTGAGAGAAAGAGAGAAGGAGTCAGGATGTCACTGGGAGATCATGACCTTGTAAGAACTGTTCTGAGTCTCAGTACAAAACCAGAGCTGCCACACATGTGGACCGTGTGTCATATTCTGGTCCAAGCCTGCTGCTAGATAAATTCTTGGGGAAGGGGGAATAGTAAGAAGAAAATGTGGCAGTTTAATGGGATTTAATCTTTCCATCAGCAGTGATAAGTGCAGTGCTCAGTCAGACGGGAGAGGCAGTGATGCTGCACAGCCCCCATGAAGTTTGTGTCTGAATCCACCCCTAAAGTGCAGAGCATATCTATAAACATCTCTTCCCTGGCTTCTCTCAAGCTGTAATTGGTAAAGAGCACTTTAAACATGCTCCAACTGGCAATAAAATTCTACTTCTGAAATTTTGCATGGTGCAGCTTATTTGTATGTTTTGAACAATAGTGCATGAGCAACTGTAGATGCTTTTGAGAAAAATTACATTGTGAAAAAGCCCAAGAGAATCTCTTCATGACCATTAGTGTTTAATTGTGAAAGGCAGAAGAGGAAAAATGCAAAGGACAGCAAGTAATGGATTGCTATATTGTTATGACTCATGTTGCCTCAGAGGTTTTGTTTTCAGCTGGTGCTGTGTGTATTGTTATTAAATTGTTTTATTATTAAATTTGGACTGAATGCTTATGTTAAATTTGGGCCTAAAAGTTGCCATCCTGGTACCTATGAGATATGTGTATAACACGAAAAAAATTGATAAAAGGATCCAGCTATGAGAATAGAAATGTTAAAGTAATGTAGAAGTAGTTTTTACACCTGTTAAGCCCAGAGATAGAGAAAATCTTGGGGATTTACTGGAAAAAAACCCCTCTCTCATAACCTAAAAGGCAAAATATCCTGCCTAAAGAGAAGTAAAATTTAAAAAGGAACAAATTTGCAGCTTCTATACAAAAAAAGAGACTAAAATATCAAAGAACACACAAACAAAATAAAAAAGCCCCACCCCAACAAAATAAACCACTCCAAAAAATCCCCAAAACCAAAACAACAAACCGAAGCAAACGCAAAAAAAGTCAAGAAAAAATGTGTTCTGAAAATTAGAAATACTAAAATGTGAAGTCCTAAATCAATCTAGAACTATACTAAATGCTTTGCTCTCTTACCAGTGTTTACCCTCATTTCTAATCTTAAAGCAAAGTTTTTTTTTTCTCTCCATCAAAGAAACTCATTTTGTGTCCTTCTTTATCATTTCCCAGCATGTATCTCCCATTCTTTGGTCTCCTCTCTGGAACTTTGCCTGTAATTTTTTTTTAGGAAAGGGAAGGTCTCTCATTATGTGCTATACAGATTTGAATGCCATAGATCTCCAAATGGCCTAATTTTGAGGGAAAGTTCCTGCCAAATTCTTTACTGGTGGCTCACTTTTGATCAAATTTTTCAGCTCAGAACTTCATTCCTTGTTGCACATCCAACTTCTGGAGCTATCCTCAGGCTCCCGGGAGTTTTGCAAGCCCCTGTGATGACGAGTAGAGGTCAGGCTACAGAAAAATGGGGTTGAGAGGAGGCAAAAAACTGGAACAGAGCCATGAGAAAGGGGATGGAAGGAATGAAAAATGGTAGATCTTCCTCCTGAGACATGAGGTTCTTGTCCATTCTGCTCTTCGCTCTGTAGAAACTATCATCTCTAGCACCTCCCAGATCCTTCTTGAATGCATCAAGTAATAACAGTAACAGTAGTAGCTGCAGTAACAGCAGTAGTAGCAACAATAATAATTATTAATAAGAACTATTTGTTTTATTTCCTCCTTGAGGGCATCCAAGTGGACCCTCACTGTGGTGCCTTCTATGTAGTGTCCTCGTAATAAGTCTTTGTGGCCCATCTTGTCTGTCAATCTGTCACGCTGAGGCTGCATCAATGCTAATAACAAGGTTAAAAGTAAAGAGGGGAGCAGTAGCTCAATTATCATTCCAGGCACGTGGTGTAATTGTGCTGCTGGCTGCCAGCCATGTGGCTCTTGTGGTAGCAAACAGTGCTTTCCCTCAGCAGCCCCAGCCGCCCTGTTTTCATATGGGCCGGCAAGGTCAGAAAAATCAATTAGCAATGTGGGACATTAACGAGAGCCAAGTCCAAATACAACTTCAGAAACACTTTGCTGAAAGATTAATGTATCTTTAAAAAACAAATGGACATCTGTATCATTTTTCAGAGCTGCTCGTGGTTGCTGCTCCCACTAGAAAAAGCCAATGTTCTCACTCTGTGGAGCAGCACTGTCTCTTAGCTGCCACAGAGTCATCTGTCAGACAGGGACTGTTGAACTTGATGTTGTCCATGCAAAATCCACAAAAATTAGCTCATCTCCAGCTGAGATGGTGTTTAAGAAGCAAGGTGTGCTTGCCCCCATAGACACCAGGATGTGCAGCCCTGCCAGCACTGCCAGACCCCCGGATGAGGGACCAGGCTGACATAACTCAGGGTTTATAGCTAGACTAGGGAATAAAACTCAGAATTCTGAGCTTTATGAGTTATGAATTCAATGTAGTACTACCTTGGGCAAGTTACCTTCCTTTTAGTGGTCTCTAATAGCAATATCTGGCAGGGGCATTGTAAATTTTAATGAAGTCTCACTATCCTACTGTTACAAATGCTGAAAACTATGAAGTGTTATTAAATTCATTGTCATCTGGCATATCAATCTTCAAATGGTTTAATCTAAATTACACCTCTGCTTTCTAATATAAATATTTTATTTCTCTCATGCAAGAATGTACAAAGTAAAATACAATCTTGCTGCCCACAAGCCTTATTTAAAGTCATATATATTTGTTAGATATTTGTACTCTTTTCCTCACTCTTTCCTTTTCTTATTTAAAGGGAAATGATTTAGAACTGCAGAAGCTACTCAAACTGTCCCCTGGGCTCATCTGATTTTAGCTACCAAGTTGCATCATTCACTTACAGTTTTGCTCCTTAATAGGTGTTTTGTAATGTCGTGAACACTAACAAAACCACACTGGACAAGATGACAAGTTATGATGATTTTCTGAGAAAACAGCACTACATTTCCTAGGCTGGGTCCATGGTGGGTTCATAAACCACATCCAGTCCAGTGGTATCTGCACCATTTGCAGCTCGTGTTGTGTAACAAAGACAAGAACAGTTACCACCCAGCTGATCTGCTTCTTTTTCCTGATCCCCCTGCAAAGGCAAGGAAAAAAACAACCCCAAAAATGCTTCAGTAATTTATGCAATTAATTGAACCAGGTGGGGATATGATTTTCCAGGAAAAAGGAGAAAGGAAAGATCAAATAGGTCAATCATGGACCTAAGAGGACCCAACCACAAACCACAACCTTTAATGTTCCATTAAGCTGAGCAATGATTGGAAGTGCTCATATGAAAAAGACCATTTTTTCTCACATGTGGGGTCATCAACTACCCTGGGATGGTCTAGAAGAAAGTTGCTTAAGGGAGAATTTCATAGAAAAATCATTTACTGTTATCATTAGGTAGAGTGTCTGCTTGGAAATCTTCTTTTTCAAAAGCATTCCTTCCCTTCATTTCCTTATCAGGGAAGTATGAAAAAAAAAAAAAAAAAAAGGTTTCCCACGTCTTTGAACCACTTGATTACCAGTATATAAATAGATCACTGTTTCAAAAGGCTCAAAAAGTGCAAAGCCATTTTCTATCTCAAAGGCCGGAAAATGACCATTAGGAACACAGCTCACTTCTGAAATGTAGGGCCAGCCTACAATTTGTTAAAAAGCCTGAAAATTTGTTGAAAATGACATTATCCTGGCTTGGGAATAAGCAAAACCTGTATGTGACAGCTAATTATCTTAACAGCATTTGAAGTTAAATAATTTTTTCTTACCAGTCACGCACCTACAAGGAGAGAGCATCAGAGTAGGGAAAGAAGTGCAGCAAAAATTGAAAAGGAAAAAAAAGAATTATCCCATTTTTGCCCAGTAGAGTACAGATTGTCTGTATTCTTTGGCATCCCTGAAGAAATTTGGTTTTGGTCAGTCCAGTAAAACAATTGTTCCTTTAACTATAGCAAAGACAAATTTACCGATTATCTGTTTCCTAAAAGCATTGAATGCTGAGTATCCTGTTCCATTTCCTGTCAGATATTCACATGCAATTAGATACAGGCAGTGGGAATGTAATGTAAAATGGGTATTTTGTTCTGAAACGTGGCACTGTGCCTGTGCTCTTCCCCATCTCCTTGAGAAAAGTTCAAGTGCCAAAATGAAAGGCATGTTTAATGCCAAAGGTGATTCAAGTTCAGGCCAAAAATAATTCCAGACAACTCAATTTTGAATTATTTTCCTTCTAAACATTTTTTTTGGGGGGAAATGGAAATACTGCCAGGTGTTTGAGGCTGAGATGCTAACAGCAAAACCTCTCGCAAGCTATTCAAATATCAGCTGCTATTGTGTACAAAGTCCTGCCTATCACTGTGGAATTTGTAAGAAGAAGCCAACAGAATATCCAGATTTACAATGTACTTGCAGAATTTTCCAGAAGGTTTAGTTTTCTTTATGAAGAAAAAAAAAAATAAGACCACTGTGAGGATGTTCTTTTCTTCTAATATTTTTACCTGAATTCCAGGAAACAGGTTGTGCACATAAAATGTATTTACTGACATTTGATTTTGTATAACTGTACTTGAAGAAGACAGCCTTGGTAGCTTAAACTTGCAGTTAAGAACTTGTAAGTTAAATATTTGTGGGAAATAATGTACATAGAAAAATTCATATTTGTATATTTGAAGAGTCTTGCTTTTCTTGTGTAGCATTGCAGAACATCCCATGACCTTCTCTCTTTTTTCCTTTTTTCTTGTTAGATAGCATCCAGTCATTTCAAATGCCTTCGGAGGCAGAGCAGTTACGCACTGTGATGATGAATGTCACATCCAATAGAAATGAAACATGAAGCCATGGATTGGTATCCCAGCCCATTCAATATGGATTCTTGGATAAGTCCTTCTATCTGAATAGGCTTCTAAAGACAGAATGGCCTTGGAGACAGGGATGTGATATGTGATATGTGGTATGTGATATAAGCTAACTATGGTATGTGGAGGGGCCCCAAAATTAGATTTGATATTACTACGCTGGAGTAATGAAATGGAGTGACATACTAGTGGTTTTGGGCTTAGCTGCTAAAGAAAGGTCTGGATGAAGGTGATACATTCCAAGTTTTCTGACCAATTTATTTCAGTTCTGTACAACGGAATATTTCAGTTCAAAAGTGGCAAAGCAAGAAGAAAAAGAAAAAGGCTTTTTAATCAGGTTCTTCTGAGAAAAGAGAATTCTTCCTTTCATCCAAAAAGACTGATTCTTATTTTGTCTGAGATGCAGAAATATCCAGAATCCAAAAGCTTTGCACCTACTTGATTGCAGTCAGGTAGGGAATTGAAAGGTCACAGAATTGTATTGGAGAAATAACTCCTCCCAAAGACTTTGAAAACAAATGCACTTGCAGGCTCCTTGGGAGAGGATAAACCAAGGAGATAGAGGTTCAAATACAAAATACTAAATGAACATAAACCAGGCCTGAATGGAAGGTATAAGGTCAGCATGCACGGCATGTTCTTCCAACCACACCTGACAGAGGCAGAAAAGTGGACAAGGTTATAGTCTATGCTGCTTGGAAAAATCCTGCAGGAGGTGGCTGGACAGCCATTCCCTAGAGGCAGCTGTCCTGGGGAGGAATGCCATGGTGTGTAGTGTGTGATGGCACACACAAGCTCACTCTGACTCTTCTGAGCCAGCTGCACTTGACCTTCCTGCAGCAAGAAGCTGTGGAGCTGTTTCATGTGTGCTGGACCTGGGTGCAGATGCAGCACTGAGCACTTGGGCTCCCAGTAACCCCAGTGGAACCAGCTGACCTGTGCACTGCATCCAGCTTGTCTTTGACTGGATGATGTGAGTCTTTCTATTTCTCTGAGACTTACTGTTAAAGAGTGTCAGCAGGGAGACCTGTGAGAAAGCTCCATAAAAAAAAAATCATACATGAAAGAAAGATAGAAATCTATTAAAAAGAATGGAATAGCAAGCATGAAACAAAAATTCATTAAAAATGTATGACCAGAGTAATAGGACTAGCTTTGTTTTGGCATTGGTAGCCTGCAGAAAAAAAGATGGGAGAGAATCATATTACAGAGATGAAAAGGAAGGAAGGCAGAAAACTGGATTAAATAGATAGCTATACACTTTAGTTTTAAGGATTATCTTTGAAAACCATATAATTCTAAGAACGTTAAAAATCGGGAATGCCAAAAGGGGCAGTTGGATGATGCAGAATTAATTAAGGGGAGAGAAAGACAAAGGCAGAAACCACTTCACAGGAAACAGAAAAATGACTGTGAAATCTGCTGACTTCAGCGAAATCAGCTTCTGGATCTCCTTGCCAAAAGGACAGAGAGAAGAGGAACAAGCAATTATATGGAGACTCTACACAGAATATATTGCATTGTTATTTTCAAATTATTGCATAGCCATGAGAATTGTTTCCCAGGCTTTTGAGACTTGAGGGTCCCTTCAGGAAGATGCTGCCACCCACATCCTTACCTTGTAGCTCTGCCAGGTGTTGAGACAGATGTTTTCCTGTTGACATCTGCCTGCCCACCCTTTCCTTCCTGCTGCAGGGAGAGATGGTGAACTGGTGAAAGTATTTTCAGATTGTGACACTTCCTCTGATATATTTTGCACAGGTTTTTTTGTTTGTTTGTTTGTTTGTTAAGAAATTGCAAAACAGTAATCCACATTTTCTAGATGGGAAGGTCTTTAAGATCCTCTAGCCTGACCTGGGGCCTGCTGAATACCATGAAACACCAGCATTTCCACACTAAGCACATCACTTCTCTCAGTGCCAACTGGCATTTCCCACTTGTTTTCTGTCTCTTGTTTGCTTCTCCCTATCAGTGCAGCAGAGCAGGCAGAATCATTTTACATGATGAAAGATCAGCTCAGAAGGAATTGGCCAGTAAACCTGGATTATAGCTACTGCTGAAAAGTGCCAGCTGGTGCCTTCTAGAAAACTTCTTTAGCCACAGTCACTATCAGTTTGTCATGGTCCCTGGTCCTTTGAATAAAGCAGAGGATTAGAGGATGGCATCTGTGAAGAGCTGGAGGCACCCAGTTACATTAATCCCTGAAAGAGTGTGGAAATGAGCAGCCTCCTCTCCCTCTGGGCTGCCTCTGCTTTCCAAACTGGAAGCACCCTAGAGTGAGTTAACCACTCAGCACCAAGGGTAGAAGTGATCAGACACTCTTGGTAAGAAGTGCAACCTCCACTCACTTGAGGACACCCATGATATATATGAGCGTAGGGCATTAAATGGTCTGGAAAATAGTGTTCATACTTCTCTTTTTTGCCTCGGCAGAATATAGCATCCCATGTCCTTTGCTGTCCTCTCCTTCACACAGCTCCATTCACTTCTGAGTTTTGTCAGGATGGTAGATGATTATTTTTTTAAGCCAAAGCCAAAACCCAACTTTGTTCCCATGGACAGAGAAGATTAAAACAGAACAATTGAGGTTAATAACACATTACCTCAGTATGAACTTCAGAAATGAGTTATCTTGATTCCAAAATACCTTGGTAATACTTTGAATGGATTACAGCTTCTTTTTAGGAGAGAAAACAAACCCAAATCCTCCTTGGCTGGGTTTAGCTGTCTGTGTCACATTCTGCACGTTTGTGTTGAATCAAAACCCCCAAGTTTGCTGTAGACAGATTACAGAAACTCCTTGAAGTTGGAGCTGGGAGCTAAAGTCACTAAAGTAGCTGAAGGCTGGGAAATGGAAGCAAGGCAAGTTTTAAAAGGTGCAGCAAATGTGAGCTGTGAATCCAAGGATAACAACACCTGTCCCCAGATCCCCTCCACCAATATTTGCCCTGCTGCATTCAAAGCCAAAGTCAGTTATCTGCCAAAGTATTCTCAATGAAAGATTTCCAGCCTGGCATGGACTGCTTGGAGGTCAATAGAAAACACTGCATAAGATTTTGTTGCAATAAAAGATCCTAGAGTCCATGTCTAGACAGAGAAAATCAGGAACAGGCTGGGGCTTAGGCATTTAAATACCTAGAGACTACCACGGTAATTCTAGCATAGCCGACACCCATCTTAATATTATAGGCTCAGAGTGTTTTAAGAAGAACAAATTCCTTAGGGTTGACTCCAATCTTCATCTCTATTCTTGAAAGAGAATACACATCCTTAGTCTTTCCTTGCAGTGAGTCCTTGTGATAGGGGATGTTTCCATCTAGTTGGGGGATGTTTTCAGTTTCTGCTCCGTCAGTTGCCAGTGTGGCTCCCACAGTAACAGAGTCACTTAGTTTCTGCACTGAACTCATCATGCACAAAGTGTCCAGAGAAATGGTTGGCAGCAGTCAGAAATAAACAAAGAGGTGATTGTTTATAAAATAATGCAGGTCAGAAGCCCCCTTTCAAACCTGGTTCCTATTTTCCCAGTATGCAAGGATAGAAAAGGCTTTTATTTTATAAAGTTCAATAATGAAATAAATAAGGCAGGCAAATACTGGGGAAACAAGGTTTGGTTTTATACCAAAAGTTAAGAAGGACAGAACCTACTGGTTATCAATTTATTCCAAACCATTACCCCAGATATAAGGCTTTGGAGAAAGACAGTAGCTGCTTTTGTTCCACTTTTGCCCACATAAACGTTCCAAAGTCTGTCCAGAAAAAAGTCAGCAGGCTTCCTTTTTAGTTTACATTTTGATGAAATGACAATTTTTTTCAACAATGAAAAAACAAAAAAGCAGCAGAACTCCTCATCACATCTGGCTAAAGTTCACTCTGCACTACAAGCTTGACTTAGAAATGTTTCCTTGAACTCCTCCATTCCTGCTCTGCTCTCTGGTGCATGGACTCCTGGGAAAAGTATGTTTGTTCTCTCTAAAAGTTTAGGAAGTTTTAGTTAAATCAGAGTAAGCATAAATAAGTAAGAGGCAGGACTGGAAAATTTGAGGGTTTAATTGTCTTTTTGATTTTGGTGGCAGGAGGGAAAAATAAAAAAATATCTGGGCCTCAGGACTAGCACAAACTAGCAAAAATATAATATAATATATGTATATATATATATGCATATGCATATATAAGCATATATGCATACACACACACATATCTATCTCTATATATATACATATAACATTTGTTCCTGCCTAAAAACTTTGCCTATTTACCCAAAAGGCTGATTGATTCATTTTGATGCAATCTGCACCAAATACTCAAATGTCTGAGAACTTCTTAAAAACTTAGTGGTATTTCCAAATTTTTCATAGCTCAGTGCTTTTGGAGTTTGTAATTGCTGCTGGGATCTCTGGAGGAAGTGTTATGTTCAGGCAGATAAGCTGCTCTGAAGATCGAAGTTCCTCAAAGCTTAAACTAACATAGAAATTGAATGTTACGTATAAAAAGTCTGGTGCTGATGCTACCCATGTAAATTTTATAGCCATGTTTTAAACCAATGGAATTAATCCTGATTTATTTTTATACCTGTGAAATAATAGCCAGGCATTTAGTTGTACAATTTTTGCAACAATTAATTGTTTCATCAGATCTTGCAACAATCAAGTAGGAAGTCAGAGAAAAAGGGACCATGTTTCCTTTCTGTTATACTTGCAAACACAGCCATTTGTAGAGACAGAGGCTCATCAATAAACAAAAATTTACTGCTAACCTCTCTATAGACATATTTTAGACCCTCTTCTGATTTGAAGTAAGCAGTTGATTTAGACCTAAGCTAGAATCTGTGTTTTGACCATATGTGAAATATCTGCAATTAACCTTGAGTTCTACCTCAAAGTACAAAGTGAATAATCACAATTTAAGTTCTCTATTGCCTTAATTCCAAACACTTAGCTACATGTCAAAAAACTCATCTAAACAAACACTTTTGCCTTTTTGTTATGGCCTCTCAGAGAAAGAGTCACTTTTCTGGAGAAAAGCAATGTATGGATGTTTGTTACCTCCTTGTGTCAACAATCTGGGCTGCTGCCCTTCCACTGAGCTGCCATGGTCCCGGGTGGGATCCTGGGACTCCAGGTGTGGCTGTGGTCTGCTGGGGAGAGATGAAAATGTTTTTGCTGGCATTTTGAGACCAAGCCAGATGGCAGAGTGACATGAGGGTCAGGCATGATGTGGCAGGTAATGGTGCCTTGCAGCCCCTTAACCTGCTTCAGCTGCTGGCCCAGTGAGGGACTAGAGGACATACTTAACATTTTGCTGTTAAAAATGAAACTTAGGCTTGTCCTTTGGTGTTTTGCAAATCGGGATTGGATTTCATCACATGTTTTGTTAAGCTATTGTCTCAGAACTTTTAGTTGTTGTTAAGACATTTTATGTAATAGGGGTCTGGTCCTTTGAAACTCTTGTCATATTTCCTTCAAAATGACTAAAGAAAGCAATAAATGTCCAGATGTCTTAAAAATGGGATTTTAAAAATCATTCTTTTAAACTTTATGTGTATATTTTTTAAATATTTGCAAGTGTATGTAAATGTGTTAAAGCATGGGACTGTAAAATAATGATCAAATATAAATATTTTGGATGCCCATACTGTAGATGATAATCCTCATGGTGGTAGAACTGAAGTTAAATTTTGTTTCAGTACAGGCTGACCAGAAACTGATGGCATATTGAGGATGGATGTTCACCTTCCACTCCACAGACTGCCCCAAAATAATGCCTTAAAGTGAGCTGTTTTCTAGATAAATCTTCTTTATCATCTATTTGTTTTGACAATGTTACTTCAATGCGCCATCTGTCTGTCCTCTATTACATTTACCAATGGGGAAGAAAAATCAATAAACTATTACCCTCCTGAAGACCCTGTTTTTGCATTAGAAGGAAAAACATATTTGCCTGGGTGTCCTGTATGTAAGGGGTGAGGGGGGTGTGAACTTGAAATTTCAAAACTGTCAAGTGCCAGCCTACTGCAGCTTGTTCCATGTGTGGAACCTAGAATTCATCCTTTAAGGATAAAGTCCAAAATACCAGGGGCACTGTGAAAGAGAGGTGACAGTGGCAACAATCACTTGGTTTGTCTTTCCCTGCAGGGCCATAATGGGAGTCTCTGGCAGGCAAAGGGTTTCCCTTTGCTTGTTTTCTATCCTTTACTCCTCTTTTTTTCAGTACTCTTTGTTCCCACAACATCTGCTCTGTCCAAGCAAACCCCAAGGCTGTGGTGGGGCAGAGGCAGCCACTGCTGAGCCTCTGTCTCACTCTGTCCTCTCGTGACTGGGGCCGTGTCAAGTGGTGTAACTGGAAACTGGACTGACAAAACAACTGTTCCAGTCTTTGCACTTCCCCTTCCTGGCCTGCTAAACCTACTCCTTCTGACTCAGCAACAGTCAGAACCATCCTCATAACTGAGTATATAAATATACTTTTTCTGCCTTGGTTCAACACATGAGGCAATGAGAAATAAAATTAAAAGTTTCAGGTGCTGTAAGCTTCCTTTGTACCCATTCCTACATAATCCAAAGCACTGAGTCTGTAGATAAGAAAAAAGCCTGCTGGGATCATGGTAAAAAACATTTTGTTTTTGCTGCTCTGATACCTCAGAGAACCCTGATGGATGATGTACTTGCAAATAATGTTTACTCCATGGAGAACACTTAAAAAAATTCTCACCGATTACTGCCCACAATGTGGTTCTTTCAGGAGCTCTGGGTATAATGAAATGGTTCTTAGTTAAAAAAAATAAAAATCTGTGGACTTTGTCTGCTCAGATGACATTAAGAATGTAAAACTAGGGAAATTTACCAGCAAAACAAGTCAGAAGTTCACTCAGCAGGAGATACCAGCGACCTGCCAAACTCAAAAGTTGATATTTAGCACCTCTCACTGAATTGAAAGAAATAAGAATATTCCTAATTTCAACTAATTCATTGATGTAAGTGGATCCACACAACCCTAGCAGATATGGTCCACTATGAGCCATGTCTTTAACACCTGTTGAGGTCAGTGTCTGCATTTGCTGTCTTTACTGAGATGGTCCTTAGCCTGCATCTCAGAGCAGACCCACCACTGGACCTTCACCAGGGTCCTCTACTGGATTTAGGTGGAGCTGGGAGGTGCCCTCCAAAACATGTGGAAACATTTTGGCTCCCATGTTGCTGCTCAGCAACATTTTTATCAATCATTTTTAATCAACATGCAAGCTTCAGGGTACCCACCAAGCTGCTCTGTGGGGGGAAGGCAAACAGGACATGGCTGTAAACATGGACACACATACAAGTTTTAGTATTAGCTACAGCTCTTGAGACTTGGGTGCGTGCACTAAAGCTAAGTGAGGAATAGCTACTCATTCCAATGACTACATTCCTAATGAATAAATAATATCTGGCCAGGAAAGGAGAAGGAGCTTGGCTGAGTCTCAAGCCTTGTTTGGACTAGGCTTCATATTGCTACACCAATAGTTATTCAGGGAATGCAGAATAGCTCTTATAGAGGATGCTGAAGTCAGCTGAGAACAGCAAATGGACTGCTCAGGTACTCAACCAGAAAAATGGGCAGCCAAATCCAAAGATGTGCTCTGGGTATGGATTTGGGTCTACATTTCCTGACCTCACCAAGTGCCCTCTAACAATAACCTATTGGCTTTCCTAGAAGAGTGAAAACATCTCTCTCTCTCTTTTTGGCGTTTTGACCAGAAATCCTATCCTACCATGAAAACCTTTCTCATGAAAATTTCATCAAAACTGGCAAGTTCCCAACAGAAATCTCCATTTCATCAAAGTGGCATTTACCAATGATAAACTATGCTTCTGGAAAATGTCCAAATAACTCTACTGCTTGGCACCTGTTTAAGTTGCTAAATATTGGATCAAGTGATTCACATTACCATGGAGTACCATAGATTTTTTTCATTATGTGTTACTTGGAACAAAAGCTCTTTTTTTACAGCACCAAAAAGCACTTGGAGCAGGGTGAGAGCTCAGGGGTGATCAGGCCATTAAACATGTGAGACTCCCACGCATGATCAAAGCCCTCATGCTTTACCCAAGATGAAGCACTGGCAACAATGCCTCCCCAAGGTGTATCTGTCCCTTTCTGCTCTCCCTCCCACATTCCCCTGACATGTTTCTGCACAGACAAGTTTAGGGAACTTTAAGTGGTTCTAGAAAAACAATCCAATATGTTTCAGTGAAAGTGGTCTTGATCTACCACATCTTCACAGCTCAGACAGTCCAGCAACAGCTCAAGATCAAATGCAGGTGGGGGAAGGGGCAAAGCAGACTTGTGGGGGTCTTGTTACTGGTGGCAAACAGCCAGTCTGAGGGGCAGAAGACCAAAGCTAAAAAGGGTGACATTGTTCCTACCTCAAGCAGGCATTTCGTGTAAAGGTCTGATTCTTTCAGGCTTGATTCAAAACATAGCCAATGCTCACAGAAATCACTTTTATTGGCTTCAGGAGTTCTGGTCTCTAAAATTATTCTCTGTTCTAATTTATGTGTAAGAGCCAAACCAAATAATGTTTGCTTTTGGTAAGACAGAAATAATAAATCCCTGAGGATATTTTATTTTCTTCATAGATTATGAAGCTTTCTTACTCAGATGTAAACCTCAATGGTAAAATTCATCCTAATTTTATGCATCTAATGTCTTTACATAACTAATGAACAGGCATGATTCATCCTACCTACCTGAGATGTCTGCTTTGGGATGGGATAAATGCACCCCAGGCAACACTGATTCTCTTGATTACCTCCCATCTGACCATTACAGACAAATCCTCTTCCAATCGTTGGAAATAGAAAACAACATCTCTTCAGAGGCACGTTAACATTTGTGTCAGGATGTTTGTACCAAGTTTCTTGATGACTCAGATGGCAGAGCTTCGAAGGGCTGATGCATGGCCAGTCTGAAATTCTCATTTTCTCTCTGTTTATGCACCCATACACACACAGAGCTACTTTAAATACATAAATGCTGAAAGCCCATTTTCTTCCATAATTCGTAGATTCTCCACTACAAAGACTCAACTCCTTGAGCCTGGCACCCTGTGGGGTCACTTACGTGACTGCAAAGTGGATGCTCACTCCTGTTGTGAGCTTTACATCTGCTTAGCACAGCTGTGAATAGCCAAATTTAGTACAGGATGGCAGAGAACTGAGTCCTTAGGAGTTTTATTTTCTTTGACTGCAGATTTTTTATCCCCTCAGTGCACAGTTTAAGCAAGGAGTTTCCAACAGACAATCAAAACATGCACTTAACCCAGTAACTTTGAGGAGAAAAACATTCTCTTTGACAGCAAAACTGGTGATTAATTGACAACAGGTCTGATGAAGTCATCAGGAAATCATGAGATAAATAAATGCAGGTGCATTTCCTTCCTCTTCTCTTCCATTTTAATAGATAAAAAATAAATGTAAATAGTTATTAGAAAAAAAAATCAGTGTGGCATTTAGTGGTTTTAAAGGCCATTGGAGGCTAAATTTTTTATTTATTCCCACAGCATATGGAAGATAAGTGGCAGGATATGCTGCTGTGGAAAGAAACCCTGCCATTTCCTGCTGGTACCCTGAATCAGTGTAAATTCATTGATCTCTCTGCTGTGGCTGTGGCTGTGGCTGCTTGTGACATGAATGCCTGTTCATTGCACCCTTCTTTTCAGGGTGGCATAGTCTGCAGTGTTAGGATATCCCTGTCCTAACAGGGAGCAAGAGGTAAATGAGTGACTTTTCCATAATTTTTTCTCAGATTCCCTGCTGGTGGGATAATTATAATTTTAGATTACTATTATTAACTTAATGACCTGTTGCTACTTGAGGAGAATCCTGTGAGATTTATCCTGGTCCTGCAAACAATAATTGTCTTGTCCAGCTCAGATGCTGGAGGCTGCAGAGACTTGGCCTGGCCTTGTCAAAAGTCCTCATACTGGTAGACTTAATGGTGATTGAGTTTTCTGTTTTCTGAATTTTCAGGACCATCCCAAAATGCAGAACTTGAGCACTTGTGGAGAATTGTAGGCCTTGTAGGCTTTTTCTGCTCAAATAGGATGAATACTGAACAACTCAGCTCCTATTTTGGAATGTTACCACAGAAACCAACAGATTTTGGGGATGTTGGTAGGATGGAGACTTTAAAAGATTTTTTTCAACACTTTATCACTCTTTTTAAATTTGGGCCAATAAATTGAGTCCAGAGCAGTGTGTCTGCAGAGAGCTGTGAGGCTCTGCAGTGCTCTTCTGTCCCAAGGAAAATAATGAGAAGGAAAAAAGCATTGCAAAAGGTCATTGAGGAGAAAGCAAGGTTGGGATTCACGTTATCTGAGTATGAATGTAGCACTTTACACCACACAGAGGCCAACATCTGGGTTATTCCTTATGTCTCGACAGACTTACTTTTCTGATTTGACACCTATTCCCAGATGGAATGAACTGCTCTGTGGAAATTCCTTTTTCTCTCCACTGACTACAGAGAGAATCTAAACTGTTCAGCTCAGACATGTACACTGAAGCCCTGACAGTAGCTGAGGCAACATTTAAAGCACCAAGCGAATCAGCAGAAGCAGCAGCTTATGGAGATCAGAATGGGGTCTAAGGTAACTCTGTGAACACCAACTCCTTGACAAAGCTGTGCTACCACATCATTTTTCACTGCAGGAACTTGATGCAGAAAAATGCAGCACTCTTGCTGCTGAAATTGCACAGTAGCTCCCTGCAATGATGGCTGGATTAAAACATAAATGTAGGAAAGGCTGGAGTCTGTCAGGGTCCCAGAGTCAAGTGCAGAGTCACTTTCTGTCCATCATTTTCTGCAAAGACTCCAACTAGGTTAATTATTGGCTTGTTTCCAGTTAGGAATTTGTAGCTGTTGAGTCATTGCTGCTAGGGCTAAGTCTCAACCTGAGGAAAGTATATTTGGGTAGAAAATCCTTGTTAGTAACTACTGGAAAACCTGTCCCTTAAAAAATTAAATCTAAATTCTGTGGAGAAAGAAAGGGTTAAAGACACATGTGGCCACTGTGGATATTCCTTTGCCAGATTGCTTTCTTTGGGGCTCTAGTTTGTCCTGCCCTCCCAAGGCTCTCTTGGGAATGACTGGATGCCTTTTCCTTGGAAGTCAAAGAAGAAATGGGAAACTATGAGCATAATAGAAAGTTCTGCAATCAAAGGATTAGTTCAAAGAGAGAGTGAGAGGAGAACATCCCAAACGTATCAATATCAATGAGACCTCTCTAATATGCCTTGATATACAGTTGTACAGACCTATCAAAGAGACAGCTAAAGTGAGAAGAAGAATCCTAAAGTTGAATACAGTAAAAGTCACAGATCAAACCTTATTAATGCCTGTCGCTTACAACACCCACGTCATAAGAAATTAGCACCTCTTGGCACAAATCCCACATGTACACAAAGCAAGTAAGGCACAGGAAAAGGCAAAAAAAAGGGATGAATATTAAAGAAATCACTCAAAGGAAGGATTCATCTCCTGATCCTAACTGTGCATGAAGTAAAAAAATAAAATGTCTATAGAGAAATTTTATAGACAGAAAAGCAGCTGGGTACACCAGGGACCAGAGTCAAAGCTGTGAAGAGCAGATGAAGAACTCAGTTTGATCAAATGGGGATGATTAAACATCAGGGAACTGAGAAATAATGAATACTTAGATGAGTAATGGGGCTAAACACTGATTAAAACTAAGCACCTGTTTAGAAAGAAAACCAATCATTTTAAAGTACCAGCAAAAGGAAAGGTTGAAGTCAGAGCAGTGACAAATATTGCTGTGACAGAAAGCTCCTACAGCACTCTGGTTGAATAGAGATAACAGAAGTAAATAACTTACAAGTCATGAATTCAAGGGATGTGTGTGTTTGATTTTCTCTCTCCTTCAGTACAGGTCAAAAGGACTGGAGTTTGCAATTATGCTGGTGGAAATGAAAGATCAGAGGAGAGCTAGGGAAAAGGAGAATTGTTCTGTGTCTAATTTACCGTGAGATGAGGGAACACATAATCATGATCCACACAGTCATCTTTCATTGTTTTTCTGCTCAGTACAGCTGCAGTGGCAATACTATGTCCGTCATCCATTAACTTTTGGTGTCTGTAGGTGTACAATTGCCCCTTGCTGGCAGCAATGATCAAGTATCTGAAATTCTCCTGATCTCTAAAAAGACTGCTCCAGGTACATCCCACCTCTGCTGATCACTTTGACTGGCTTTATGGCCCCCAATATAAGCACAAATCAATAATTTTCTATTGAGTTTGTGGACAGAACAGCCTTTGGGAATCTGCTTTTCCAGTGTTTGCTGGCCATCCCCCTCATCAAATCCAATAGATTTCATTTTCTCCAGGCCATGTGAGGCCAAGGATGAGATTGTGTGCATGTAGATGTGTCTCTATAAAGGGAAGGTTGGCACTGCACTTTTTACTGAGGGAGGTACAGATGCTGCAGCCTACTCACTCTCTCTTCTCCTCCTGGACTCCTACACTCAGCAGCTCGAAATACCCGAGAGGCTGCACTAACCTACGCCGGCTGGGAACGGTGCCAAGGCGGCTGTTGGCTGGGAGCTGCTGAAATCTGCTTCAGCATGGCCTTTCATACCCTCTGTTCGACCCTCCAAACCCTGGGGGATTAGTACCCCTCTGAGCCTCATTTTACCATCCATCAAAGAGTCCCCACATGAGGGTAAATCTCAGCTGGCCAAGGAGAGCTGGAGGTTGGGCAGCACAAAGACCTTCATTCACTCTCCAGCAGAGGTTTTCAGTTTTCAGGCTTGCTAACTGCTTATATACAGTGTGAAATGCTCAAAGTGACTACTTCCTGGGATAAGGAATTAAAACAAACAAGTAAACAGAAAGGCAATGTTAGCATGTTTCTGCCCTACTATTAAAAACAGTTTTCTGACCTGAAAAGGATATACCGACTGATTCTGGCAGTGATCACTCATCTGATCTACTCTGCACTTACATGCATCTGTCTTCTTACTTACAGCATTAGCTGTCACCATGGGACTCTGTCTTTATTTTCTTCAACAGATTTTTAGTGGGTTCTCTAGAACTAAAAATAAACAAGCTCTCCTGGGGAATATGTTTGTCTCCTCAACCTCCATGTGCAGGTTGCAGCATGATTCCTGCTGGCTGTTTGGAGATTTATATTCCAGAGTTCTGCACAGACCTGCCAAGTGGCAGGATGGGAGTGGAAGCCAACAAATGAATTATAGAAGCTGCTGGGTGTTTGCAGGAAAAGGAACACTGACTTCCATAGAAACATGGGGACTGATCTAGCTTATCCTTTTGCATTTGATGCTGAAATCTTCATTGTGGACTATGAGATCTTCTACAATGGGATTCCCCTATTGGCCAGGAATCTCCAGACCAACTCTGCTGCAAATATGGTGAACTATAAGCTGATCTGAATTACTTTGTGCATACCTCAAATATGGAAACTAATTTTCTTTTTTGCATGCACCTTCAGGTCCCTCAGAGTCAAAACCTTTGTGCCTGCAGATCTTGATCTTTTAGAACACAGGCTATGAGCTCGGCTTCACTATCTGAGTCCATTTGATGGACTTAGGGGATTTTTTTTCTTTTTTAATTATTCCACTTGGAGAGTTGTCTTGCATGAAAAACTCTGAATCACAGAATGACAAAAAAAGTCTAGGCTGGAAGACACCTCTAGAGATCACCTAGTCCAACCTTTTGTTGAAAGCAGACTTCAGATAGTTTATCAGGGCCGTGCCAAGTCAAGTCTTGAATATTCCATTAAGGAAGACTCTTCTGCTTTTTTTGGACAACTGGTTCCAATATTTAATTGTTTTCACAGTGAAGCATATAGTTTATATCCAGGTGGAATTTCTCTTAAATCCAGTTGTGCCCATTGCCTTCTGTCTTCTCACTGTTCATCCTTGTGAAGAAAGTACCTTTATAATTCTTTGTAATTACCATTAAGTATTGGAAGATTATTATTAGATTCCCACTAATCTCCTATTCTCAAGGCTGAATGAACTCAGATCCTTTAGCCTTTATTCATATCAAGTTCTCCAACCCTCTTGTCATCCTGAGATTGTCTCAGATTTTTAGCAGCTCCAAGTCTGATCTTGGCACTTAGAGGTCATGTTGAGTCAGGCCCAAAACACAACCATGCAGAAAATGACCTGTCTCCTGCTTTATATAGCCCAGGGCAGCTTTGCAACGCTAGTGTTAGAACATCTTGAGTTGTAGAGGCAGTTTTGTGTCCTGCACTCAGTCTCTGAGGCTGCCAGGCTGACACAGCCCAGACAACTGGTTCCAATACAGGCACACATGCACACACAGGCAAGTCCCTCCCTTGGAAAGCTGATTTAACTGATCTCTTTAGAATGCTTAGGCCATATGGTTCTGATTATTTATGAAGATAAAACTGTGTATTTTACTCTGTCTAAAAATAACCAGATTTAGGGAAGGAAGACGCTTTTGTGTAAATTATTTAAAAATAGGAAAGCTGCTAATCTCTGGAGAAAACCCTCGCTAGTGCTGGACGTGGTTCCAGGAAGCCCCTGAGAGGACAGGACAAGGGGCCTGTCTGCTCAGCCATGGCTCAACACCATCCTTTTACACCCTCAGTGTGACCACCCTGACTGCTCCCTCTTGAGCTAGTGCACATTTCTGCAGAACAGCTGATGAAATGCAGCTCCAGCACAAATATAACTCATAGCATTCTCTGTGGTGGCTTCTTTCCTCCCCCCTATGCTCTGAGCTTTTAACAATGTCCCTTAAACTCACATTGAATGGGGCTCTAATGATGCTGAAGGCTGAAGGCTGAAGGCTGACCATCTGTGACTGCTCAAACTCATTTTATTCATGGATTTGGGGTCTAAGCTGCTATGGTGGAGGCTGCTCCAAGCTGCCCAGCAGCCTTGGGCAAGACGAACAATGTAGGTACATGTGATAAGGAAATTCAGGTTTAAGATGGGTGTGTCCATCTAATGTTACACTGGGTTGGATGAGGGGCCCACTGGTATGGTTGAAGAACATGAATCACCCCTCTCTTCTGCTCCTCCTTCTCTGCTTTCAGGCTGATGTCATAGGCAGGGCACAGTATGGCCCGTGGCTCTTTGCAGCCACCACGTGTCCCCTCCATCTCTGCCACCCTTGGCTGGCTGTGCTGCACCTTGGCACAAGCACAGAAGGCAGCCAGGCCATGGCTGCCTTTCCACTGGTGGCTGGCAGTTGGCTGTCCTCCCACTGTACCCATCCTGCCGAAGGATTTTGTGAGGTTAAACACACTAACACTTAGCAAGGTCTCACATACAAGTGTGAGCAAGATGGAAAATGTGAGTGCTGCTCATTCTGGTTCAAATAAACAAACAATTAAATTTTGAATTTCTTCTCAGTTATGACACCTTTCCTTGTGACTTTCTCTGCCTTTTTGTTGATGCTAAGCAAGAAAATCTGCTTATAAGATTTATAGTTACATAGAGTTCTCTCTAACAAGGACTTTCTATGGCACAATTAATAACCTTCCTTCACCCCCTTTCATCACCAGTCTCATGCTCTAGGAAAGTGTTTCTTCAGGGTGACATTGTGAAGGGACCAGATATTTTTGTGTCCTTGACATTTCTCATTACAATCTTCTTCATTCTCCTAAATGGTTTGTTTCTGAGTGTCAGCATTGCACAAGCTCTTTTATGACAGTGGAGGAGATCTGACATTTAGCTGAGCTCTGCATTGGTTATTTGGGTGTAACAGAGCCATGAATGGTTTTTATTGATACAATTGTCATTTTCTGAAATTTCTCTGGGAATGCAAAAAGACATTATATTTCATCCCAGTTTCTCTCCTGTGGTAAGTCCTGGCCTGGCAGAGCAGTGCCTCATTTGAGCTCCCTCTAGAAGATCCACACTTGTGTCCCATTCAGATCCTATAGGCTTTCATGGCTGCAGCTGCTGCACTATGGCAGCACTTCTCCATTTCATCCTCCCAATATTTCCATGAAGAAGAGAAAATACAATTCCTCCCATGCTATACACGGGGACCTGGAACATAAGTAGAGCCTATAATTTGTCTTTGATTGTCCTCTGGAAGTCTGTGGGAAGTCAAGAGCTTAGCTCAAATTATCCCCTTGGAAGCAAGTGGTCTCACTGCTGGATGACCTCTTCATCTTTAAAACCACCTCCTTCCAGCCCTCTGGGACCTCATCTTTTGCTTCTGTTTCTCAATCAGTGCTTTCACAGCACAGCTCAGGCTCAGAGCCTTGCTCTGGGCTGCAGTACAGAGCTCTGAACTGGCACTGGGTTAGGGAGAGGACTGCCAAGGGGTGCCAGAGCCTCTCAGCAGTGTGGTGGATGACAGCCAATCCCAGCACATGGCATCTTCTTCCTGTGCTTTGGGAGCAGGGACAGGGGATTAGTCTTCCCTGCCTTGCCTTCAAGTGACCAGCAATATGGAAATGATCTCAGTCATGTCTCATGGGAGACCCCATTCCCTCATGCATTCCTTCAGAACTCCCTGGATTGAGGTCCAGTCGATGACCTGCCATATCACATGCATAGTAATGATTACTAAGGAGCACAGAGTTTTTGAGATAAAATTCTTAGACTTTGGCTTGATCTATGATAGAAGATACAAAAAACTCTTGAATCAGGATTCCCTGCTCATTCAAGACAGGTTGATGAGAAACTGTTCTATTTGCCACCTTTTCTTCCTCTGAATGACCCTGTGATTAATTACTGACACGCAGTCAGGAAAAGAGATTTCTTCTCTGCTGAACAACAGATATGTTTTGTTTTCATGCTGGTGGCAGAATTGGTGATATTGTTTCAAATTCTCACAGGATATGCATTAATTAGTCGCAAGAGTGAGTTCCACAGATCCAGTGCTTATCCCGGACTCATTTCCCCAATATAAAGACTGCCAGTGGAATTTCTCCTTGGAGAGTTTAAAAAGCCCCACACAAACCAAGCCTTCAAAACAACATGTTGCAGAGATTTGTTGCATGTCATAAGGGAGAAGCATTTTTTCTATGTGGGTCAGAGAGCTCTTATGGGGCTGAAAGAGCATCTCGGACATAGTTAAAAATATTCTCTTAAGGTGACCTCCTGGTTACCTTCTTCCATCACAAGCAATTCCTAATTGTCAGAAGTCATCCTTTCTGTTGTTGTTGCAGTTGATTTCAAGGACTAAGAAGAGTAAGGAATTTTCCTCCAGGCAAAGAAAGGTAGCTGGAGATTTACACGTGTTTTCAGTGGAAGTACACTAAATCCGTATGTCTACATTTGGAAGTGTTCTCTATTGGTTTTGGACACGAAAATAATGAAGTTGAGATTTCTGTTGTGCAAAAAAATAAAGTCTAATGGACGGAAATCAGTCCACAGAGATAATTTTGGATTTTGTCCTACATTTTTTTTGGATTTAAAGAACTTTGAAAGGTAGGCTAATTCCAGCACAGAGGAGATAAAAAACCTGAAAAATTCTTATTCCACTTCCAACTAACTAGCAGAAAAGAAGACTGCCTTGTTTCAGGTTTGTTTCCAATACATTTCCCAAATACTTGTTTGCTGATATATTTTGGGATTTTTTTCTTGCTTTAATTTTTTTCTTTGTAGAAGTTTTGAAGCCTATCACTAAGCTCAGAAATAGCATGGGACCCTGCTCTCATCAGATAAGCCTAAGCTTATCTTCTCTTTGAACAACTTCAGGGTCTGCAAGGTGGGAAGAAAATATATAGATTTTTCAGAAATTGTATCAACACATCAGGTTAGAGCTGAATTTAAGTTCTGTGAAATTAAGATTCAAACTAATAGAAATATTTCCATATTTAAGCGTTCCAATGAAAATAATTTTAATTGGAGTTATTCCCTTGCTGGGTTTATAAGCCAAACACTGCATCGTTTTGCTGGAAAAGAAGAGCCAGATTTTTTAGCTTCCAGTAAATTTCACAGTCTATTTTCATTCTTTATGTGGAGTGAAATACAGTAAGTATGGAATGACAAAAATTGAAATGCAAATTAAGTTTTTAAAATCATTTGCTGTAAGCGATACAGAAATGCAAATGCACTGAAGAATGTGGTCTCAGGGTTGAACATTTCCCCTGATTAATTTCAAATCAGAGAGGCATTTCTGTACTTTTGAATTTGCAATGCTATCCCTGGTGCGTAACACAAAGGAGTGTTAATTATTTAATGATGTGGACAGGCAGTCCATGGGAATGGGGAGAGTGGGAAATAAGAAAGGAGCAGAAGGAAATGAAGACAGCAACACAGTGTAAATAATGAACTTGTAAAGCTCTGTCCTGAAAAAAACTTCTGGATTGCCATAGCAACAAGAGCCAGGAGCATGTCATGGGCAGCATCTCCATCACCTCAAAGACCGTGGCTGGTGAAGGGAAGTGAGTGTCTGGGCTGTGCTTTTCAGGGGCTTTTTTTGGGATCTTTTGCCTAGGAGTCTGGAATCTGTTTCCTTAGCTGCAGATGCCTTCCAAGAGATGCATAAATGTCCCTTCTGACATCCACTTTTTTCTTTGGCAGAGTCTGGACCCTTCACAAACAGCAATGGCTTCCCAGAAGAGTACTGTCTACGCCAGTCCTGAGGAATGATCTTCCATACCTAATCCAGGATTGAAGCCAAAACAGACCTTTACAGCATGTTGTTTCTCTACTCAGACAATTAATACCATACCAGTGCCCTCTCTCAGACCCCAGACCATAGCCAACAGAGTTGGGAGACCATACCAGAGAGGACCAAAGAAGGTGAGGTTCCAGCAATTCTGTAAGACCTTGCAACGTCAAGAATTTATTTTAGGAGTTGAAACTGGATGTTATCTTTGTGTCTACATGAGTCTTGAAAGTCAGCTCTGTAGAAAACACTGTAAATCACCTTGGTAATGAAGCAGTTTCCATTTAAACAGTCCTATAAGTTTGTGAGCTTCCAATAAAATTGCCAGGGGCTGTGTTTTTGTCTTTGGTGGAAGCATGTCTAGATCTATGTTGCTTCATAGCATTTTTCCTACATGTTAGAGCTTGGGAGAATAAAATAATTCATATACCAAGTAGAAATAATAAATTATCAGTGAAGGGGGCTTAAAATTCACCATACATAAGAAAAGATGGATCATTAAAACTTATTATGAAGTTTCCTTACTGCCAAGCTTTGGGGTTCAGTGTCATAACATAATAAAGTCAGTGAAGCTCAGTGATTAAACTCTGCTTCTTCAACACCTTTAAATTCAGACAGGAAAAATGCAGGGAGGGGATATGTCTTAAATAGTGATGGCAGGGAATGGTAACACTGCCGAGTCAGAGAGAGGTCATTCTGAAACACACCTTGGGGACAGCAGGTGTGGTAATAAATTAGCTGTATATACTTCAAGGCAGGGCAAGAAAGACACAGAGGAATTCCAGCTCGCATATGGCAAAGCCTGCCAAGAAATAACCTGCTGATTTTAGGGTCCATTCTTGGAGAAGCTCCGTGCTCAAAACACCCACAGACAACTGAACAAACAGGGCCAGACTTGTTCTTGCACTGTAGCCCCTCTCCCACTCTGGTGCTTTTCCAGCACAGTGCATGGACCTACCATTGAATGATGTGATTCAATCTTGGTGGTGGAAAGCACTGAGACATAAGGTGCCTTTGGAGGAGTTTTGGATCCATCTTTCCTTCCGTACCTACACTAAAATAATCACAGTGCCACCTAACATATTTAGTGGCCCATGGCTGTGGATCTGACATCCTATGGCAGAGAAGAGTACTTGGGGAACTGCAGCAGCCTGCCCTCCACAGCTAATCCAGGAAGGAGGGGATTTCATGCTTTGTCTTCCCTCATGCAAGGAAGGAATAAAGGTTTTGAAGTACAGTAAAACTCATGCTGCCCTCCTTGTGCCCTCATCCTGAGAACGAATAGCACAAAAACCTGGTGGTGCAGATACTTTAAAAGACCTAAGGATTCAGCATCCTGATGTCTTCACCCTCAGATTCAACAATGCACACAAATAGGCTCATTACTTTTCATTTCATCCTCCTCCAATGTTTTATAAACATTGATATGAAAATCAATGTAGGAATTTTGAAAATTGTGAACAGAACCCTCCAATCAGGATAAATCCAATCCAGCATTAACAATTGCTGAACAGTTAGTTTTATGGTTATGTCTTTAAGGCTTTGTAACAACAACAAAAAAAATATTTTACTTGTAGCAGTTGCTGCAGTTGAATGTTAATCACCTCAGACTATGAAGTTTTGTTGACATTTGTGGACCCTGAAATTACAAGATCCAGATTCTGCATCTCCTTTTGCTCATTTCAGAAGTCCAGATTTAGGAAGCAGATCTCTGTTTGTGACACTTTAATGATCTGCAATTTATGCAAAGAATGGGACACTCAACAGACAGCTTTCAACATTGCATTTTTTGTCAGGAAGTTTTACTGTGCAATCCCTCTTTTCATCCTGCCTCCATGTGCTGAAAGTGTATGAAGTTCCGTGTATTCAAGGGTGGTAAGATTGAACCTTAAATGGAAATCAGAGTGCATTTCCATCTCTCCTCCCCCAGTATACTTTGTTTATAGAGCTGTCATGAGGTACTCAAAAATAGTCTTCTACTTGTTAACACTTAGAAAAAACATCTCAGCTCAATTGAGAAAAAGTGGGCAATTTGCCTGTCTAGATTTCTGAAAATAAAGAATTTTATAGTGAAACAAACTCAGATAACCTTCCCAAAAGCTACATTTTACTTTAAGTCTAACATATCAGTAGTTTGTTTCAATTTTCTTTGTAAAAAACTGACTATTGAACATATTTTTCTAGTCTCTCTCAGCTGAAGGATGTGAGATCTCTTTAGTTAAGGGATTTTAGATGGGAATTAGTGGGAGAAAGGCTGGTGTTCTTGCTTTCTAGGGACAAGTTTAATTCCCTATCAAGCAGTATAGAGAAATAAATGGTCATGAAATGCATTAGAAAGTCCTGCCTGAAGAGAGTCTTTGCCTACAAGGTATAGAAAAATTACGTTCTTGAGGAATAGCTGATCATCTTCATATATGTCAGGAGCAGACATGACTTCCTTGACATCCAGATATACACATCAGCTCAGCACATTCTGTCTCAGAAATGGAGATTGTATCACAGGGACATGGAGTAAGAAGCATCTTGGAAAAGGAGAAATAAGGAAGTGAAGTCTCCATGTGGTTAGTAGAGGGTAACAATATGTAAGAACTAACAGATTCAAAAAATAAGAAAGAAAATAAGCTCTGTGCAACTCAAAGTGGACAACTCAGAAAGTATCTAGGACTGGCCAAAAGAGGTGAGCAGTCTTTAAAAAATTAGGCAGGTCTCCTGCAAAAAGAAGAATAGGATAATGCAGCAACTTTCCAAGAGAAGGTGAGGAAGCTTTTAACTACAGATGTGATCCTGAGGTATGGAGGGACAGTCCCCTAGTCCCCTGGCAGTGACAGTGACCTGCACTGTAACTGGTGACATCATAAGAAACTTCATTACACAGAGCCCAGGAGACAATGGGACAGACATCCCTCTTGGCTGTAAAGAGGAAAGGTTCTGGGGAAGAGAGGGGGATCCTTTTGGCTCTGTACATCTGAAAGGGAAAGGAAGAAGAGAAGACACTCTTCATCTCAGCTCAAGTAACCATTATGTGTTCATATATGATTCAGAGAGGTCAGAAAGACTGCTGGAATACACCTTTGAAATACTGAAGTGTAAGATGTTTAGCAGCTACAACTTCTGTCCGTCTTTTGTTGAACAACACAACTGCCTTCTCCTGAAACCTCTGTTTGCAATGTGGGAACACAAGTGGCAAAGCCCAATGAACTCCGTAAATTCATTATCTGAATATTCCTGAAGGTCTATGAAATCATGATCTTCCAATCCCAAAACAAGGAAACTGAGTTGTTTGGGTTGGTTGGTTGGTTGATTTTTAAAGGCATCCTGTAAGAAAAAGCATCTATGAAAGAAACATTTCCCTAATGTAAAAACAGGAAAGAAGTGAGAGTTAAAAACCACAAATCAAAGTTACAAGTTTTAAAATATAAGTGATTGATATGAAAAGCTAAAGAGTCAATAGAATAGTAACAATTTCCAGGACTAAAAACAATAAGAACAAATATTTTAGGGGAGAAAAGAAAAGCTAAGGTCAAGTATAAGTTATCTACTGGATTCAGATGTAAAATCATACAGTAAATATATATAGAATCAAAAATTGTAAAGAAAAAAATTATCTGCAGATATTTTTGTTCTGTATTTGAAAGATACAAAACAAAACAGTCTAAGCCCAAGAGACGTTGTGGATTAAAAAAAAAATAAAATTACTCTCCATATCAAAAGAAGATATGAAGCACAATTTAATACCAGATTTCTTCAAATAAACAAATCAAGAACATAATTTACATTAGGCATCAGGAAGGGCTGAGCCAAGGATTGCCCAGATCTGCTGCAGTTAGTTGATAATTCATCCTGGTAAATAAGGCAGGGCTGTATCTTCAGACAATGTGGTTTTTTGATTCCTGTGTAAGAGAGAAAAGGAAGAAACCAGAGACCATCAGTCAGTCTGACGTTTCTTACGGGCCAGACAGTGGGGCAGTAAGTTCAGGACTCTGTCAATGAAGAGTTAGACCTTAAGAAAGTAATTGACACCAGGCAAAATGGTTTTAATGGAACATACATCTTGTTAAACAAGCCTGTTATCTCTTTTTTATAAGATTATAGGCTTGGATGATTAAGACAGCTGTGCTGAGGAGGTACCTTTGGATTTCTCCAAGGCACTTCACTTAATACTGCCTGACACACTGATTAAAATCTTGCACTAAAGGGAATCAACAGGGCAAAAAACAGATGCATGAAAAACTGTCTCACTGACAGACTTGGAAATGGAGTTATTAACATAGCTGGTGCTGGATGAGGCCATTAGTAGAGGACTTGTCTGGTCACCAGCTCTTGGTCAGATAACATATGAATGCTCTCCCCTCTGATATAGCAGGTGATATATATTTGCTTTTTACCACAGGTTATGAGAGGAATGATTAGAAAGATGTGGATTTTTAGTTTTCATCGAAAAAAATTAAGGCTCATAATGCCTAATCAAGGTGCAAGGACAGGAAAGAAAGAAAACAAATGTCTCTGCAGGATATATATATATATATATGTATATAAAAATATAAATATATATATTTTAGGATAGTCATCCTTTCTTTGGACACAACACTGGATGATTCATGAACTAAATATTTCCTCCAACTGAGCTGACATCCTTCCAAGCAGATATGGAAATAAAGTCCATAAGAGGCCTAGGTTCAAACACTAATTAAGAACCATGAAATAAAGCTTTATTTAGAAGATTTAAAGAATACAATCTATTAATGTTATTCATGGAAAAGTGGGAATGAGGGATTTGGTCCTATCTGTGTCCCTGCAGATTGCTGAGAACCAACACCATATACAATAGCATGTTAGGTAAAACTGATCCCTACCTGAAAAAAAGATGAATCAAGAGGCCTCTCAGAGTCCAGCCTGGTATACTCTTACATTGTGCCATGACGTGTTTTAAATTAGAAAAAAAAGGCAGTGTCCTAGTTGTGAGATAAATTAGATATTTGAGCAGCTACCAGTAAAGGTACTGAACTCTCTGTCACTTGAAGTCCTTACAAGGACATTAGTTATCCTTATTAAACACCAGCTTAGTCCAGATTTTGGGGAAGATTGCAGTGGCCTGTGCCACTCTGCAGGATCTATCTGTTAATCCACAGAATGGGAGAATTTCTGTCAACATATCTTTGCTATTTTCACCTCCATGCAACTCCTTTGACTCTTTAAGCAGTACCTGAGCATCTCACTGTCTTCTATGATTTTTATATTTGTGTATATATATATATATGTGCACACACACACACACATTTATAAAATTACACTCCTGGGGTTAAATTTCTTCATGGTTCTTCTTTAATATACAGCACTACCTTTATCAAGTTACTGCTAAAACTATAAATCTGGACTTTTCTGGGGGCTGAGTTATTTTAAAAAGCCTGAGGTGTGGGAAAAAGCTTTCAGCTGTATCTTCAGGCTGCTCTGTAAGTCTCCTGAAGTCTCCTGGGGCACATCTTGACTATTTCATCACCCTTTGTGCCTGGCTTGGGTCTTCTCATAGGGACCCATAGTTTTCTTCCAAAAAGCTTATGTCAGGGAAATGTCATCACAGCTAGATGATATGATGCATTTTGGACCTTTACTAACAGAAATTATGTTGGAATGGAGTCCTCTCATTTAACTGGGAGGTGAATAGATGGGTGTGTGGGTGCAGACCTAGGGCACAGTGCTCTGCACTGCCCCTGACTCTGCAAAAGCTGCAGGGAAGCACCCAGAGGTCCTGGTTACCCCTTTCTTGCACCCATTTCTGCAACAATGCCTTACCTCTGATGCATGAAGAAATTCCAGTCATCCTGGGTAAATTTCCAAGAAATAAACTGTCTTAGAAGAAAACTGACAAGTCTGTACTTCTGAGCTGTCATGTAATTATTATAATGCAATCTTTTCCTCATATTTTACTACATTATTTCAAGTTTATAGAGAAGGTTGGAAGTAAAGCACACACTTTTATTACTTTGCAGAACCCAATGATTAGCAATACTCCTACAGTCTAGGTTTTCCAACAAATATTTATTTGGTTTGGGTTTGTTTGGAGGTAACATATTTCTAAATTATGATGATTTTTCCATCAAAGACTTTTCTCTTCTTGTGCCTTATTTTTCCAAGTGATATCCCAAGCAGTATCATCCTGTAATAATTTAGCAATGTGGAAAGGCTAGACTGTAGCACTAAGAAAAACATGAAATTTTGGAAAGTGTCAGAAATAGTGATGTGGAGAGTAGAATAATCCAAGTTCACTCTCTCTGAAGTCAATGTCTTTAAAGATTTACTCACAGGAGCTCCTGAAACTGAAAATTACTGGGGTTATCAACAGTGATTTTGGGGACCAGAAGGTTAGGAGGGACAATTTTCTTTTCAATGAAGCTCCACTTGGCTCTTCTGACACAGGGAGAAAAGCTAGGACAGTTATATTATTATCATTATTAGTTTTTTGACTTAGTATTAACATTTTTTTCCCTTACCAAACAGGGCTTCTCAGTTAGTGTAGTTCTTTTTTTTTTAAAAAAAAAGAATGGGTGCTGTCAAATCAGTGTGCATACTTATTTTGTTTTCTGAATTCATTACTATGTCTTTAGAAGCACCTTCTGATTTATTACTCCTGAAGTAATTATTAGAAATATTAAGGTTCATGGTGTCTTGTCTCCTGCTGATAATGTTTTTATTATGAGCATGTTAGAGAAAAGCTGACAGCTTGGTCTACTCTATACTACAAAACTTAATTCCCACTGATTTCAGTGGGAGCAGGGTAGCATCCACTGATTCCTATTGATTTCAGTGGGATGTCAAGACACGTGTAAATAGGAATTAGAAACCCAAATACTCTGTTGTAGCAGGGCTTTAGGGACTAATAAGATGGATTTCTGTAATAAGCTGGGAGCTCATCAGCAGGAAGTACCTGAGGAGAAGAAAGAGGTGTGTAATAGTCAGATAAAAGCTGGACATGGGCCATAGAAACAGTGCAGGTGTGAAGAAGGCAAAGGCACTCCTGAGGTGTCTCAGGGAAGTATCTCCAGCAGGGAAGTGTTAAGTTGTGCTGCAATAGTGCCCTGTTCTTCTCAGCCCCTGGAAAAGAAAGGAGAGTTTATGCTGCAGCAGTCCCAGAGAGGGATTGGTTTTGTGGTGACTTGGGAGAGTTCCCCACTTGGAAGGAGACTGTCCGACCTGGGAGCTTGTCTCTTCTTGCAGAAGGATGAGTGAGAAGAGGTGTGGCTGTCAGCTGTAAACACACCAGTGGCTGAACACCAGGGAAAGATCAGAATGAGTTAATTTGAGGAATACAGCTGTAAGACAAATTAGTTACTAACTGCTTATGCATAAATGTCTGAAAGTTACAAAAGTGTTCCTAATTGTTGCAGCAATTATTGAGATTCTGAAAGAACCTCCAGTAGCAGTAACAATAACAAAAATGTTTTTATGGTTTTATGGTTTTGAAGGATTATTGTTTTTTGGTTTGGTTTGGGTTTTTTTTTTTGTTGTTGTTGTTGTTTTTTTTTGGTTTTTTGGTTTTTTGGTTTTTTGGTTTTTTGTTTCAATTCGAAACATGATCAGCTTATAGATGGAACTTGATGATATGTGACAGCTGGGGATGAGACTTGTCCCAGGAATCCTTCCAGTATCCTATTCCTAGGGATTGTTAAGCATTGTTTAAACACAGGATTGTCCTCTGTCTGAAGCACGCAGGGGTTTCCAGTGGAGACTAATTCCTGTCAGAATTTTGTATGTGACAAGAAAAGCCTGGGTCCCAACAAAGCCTGGCTCTGTATCCGGTGTGGGCAGTCCAGGGAGCTCTCCCATTTTTCTGGGGTAAAGAGCCATCCCTAAGGATGACTGAGGAAAACTAGGAGTGTAAATAATGGTCCATGCCATTTTTTAAAGTCTCAACAAAGACACTGCTGCAAGAAGTAGGACAAAAGAACAAAGAACAAGTATGAAGCCAGTTCTTTTGCAAGAGATGGAAAAAAAAAGACCTCTGTCCTGCATGTGCCCTTGGGACTATTTATCTTGTGAAAACCTGGTGTTTTCTCTCATTATTTATTACTGTTTTCTCCTGAAATAAGCAATACTGAATCTGGAGCCCAAGGTGAAATAAAACTTTTTTTTTTTTTTTGGTGAATTGAAATAGTCTAATGGCCATCATTCTGACCTGCTGCTTTTTTTCTGTCATTCTGAGAACATGTCACAGTGGCCAAGTCAACCCTGGCTCCCGGGGAAGCTTGCTCAGCTTGAGAGACCTGAATGTGCCCAGAGGGTGTCTGCTTATATCTTAGCAAGCTGAATATAGCTTGTGAAATCTCATCATTTCCACTGAGCCTTACAGTGCTTAGACTTGAGCAACTTCAGTGTCTGTCAAGTGAGGCTTTAGGTAGATTTGCTAATGACCTTAAGAGATGGACAATACTGGAGCAGCACTAAATGAATAACATTTTCAATTTGAACATCTTTCACCTTGCAGAGCACTGCTCTGCCATGATCTCTTATTTGGAGAGAGGGAGACTGAGGCACAGTGTCAGCTTACAAGAGCCTCCTTTAATTAAAAATAAAGCAACTCTATGAAGGTATTGTGCTGCTTGTTTTGCTGAGCACATCTACCCACTCCCTTCGGTCATTCTTCTCATCCCGAGAAGCAACTCAGGCTGTTCAGCTTCCAGAAGCTGAAATTTGCTTTAAAAAATAACAGCAAACTAAATTCTGTGGTGGTATTTATTGCAGGAAAGATATTTACTGAAGGTGTTCATGGTTGATTGTTTGATCCAAGTATCCACTAGCAGCAATGTGCCTGGCCACTTGAGCTGTATTTAGAGAAAATGAAAATCATATTTTAGGCTGGTATTATTTCTCAAGTCACACCCAGGGGGTCCTTAGGCAAAATAGGCTTGTTGTGCAGGAGTCTGTACATATGTAATGTGGGAGTCAGGAGTCTGGCTCAAACGCTCCCATGATCAAAGCTATAAAACTGTGAAAGTGGGACAGAGAGGCTGGTAATTAGCTTATTTTGAGAGCTGGGCTTAGGTGTTGTAGAAATTCCCTACAGTCTGTACAGATCCCAGGAAATGAGTCCTGATCCAACTCACTTATCGCCCCCCTCAGTTTCTGATGCCAAACCAGCTGCTTTAGCTGAAATCAGGCATCTACTGCAACTGTACATGACTCTGAATGAGGCTGTAATTGGAGAGAAATAAAACAGGATTCATCTCACCCTGCATTAGACACCTACAGAGTAGAGTCCTGCCCCACTTAGTGAAGAGACAGCATCTTTAAGGTGTGTCCTACCAAGGTAGATGCCTAAAGCAGACCAGACAAAATTCTCCCTGAAAGCACCTACTTCTCTCTGTTTCCTCTGAAGAGTGTCCAGTAGACACCCATGTGTCAACACACTCTGGTTTTGGCTGGGATAGAGTTAATTTTCTTCTTAGTAGCTGGTAGAGTGCTTTATTTTTAACTTAGTACAATAATAACTGCTAACACACTCCAGCTGGGGCTGAGCAGGGCTTACCCCGAGTCAAGGACTTTTCAGTGTCCTGTGCTCTGCTCTGAGCAGGTGCACAGGAGTCAGGAGGGACCATGGGCAAGACAAGTGACCTGAACTGGCCAAAGGGATCTTCCACACCACATAATATCTTACTCAACATATAAACAGTCCCCAAAACCTGCCGAGAACCATGTTCTTACAATGGTGAAAACAACCACTGGATTGCTGGAAACATAGCCTGTGTCCTATGCCACTACTTGGAGCACTATACTGGGGCCTTGAAAAGAAAATTTTAGGGAGATATGGCATCCCAGAAATTATTGATTCAGACAATGGTACTCATTTCTGAAACAATCTCACAGACACTTGGCACTGAGGGGTGATTATCACATCCCACATCATGCCTCAGCCTCTGGGAAGACTGAATGGTGCAAAGGATTGTAAAAGACTGCACTGGGAGCAATGGGTGGTGGGACCTTCAAATATTAGAGATACACATTCAGCAAAAGCTCCCTGGCTGGCCAACACTGCCAGGGATCTGCCAGTCAGGCTGCCCATGCCCAATCAAAACTTTTATGTTCTGTAGAAGAGGATGGAATTTCTGTAGTGCCCATCAAAAATATTCTGGGTTTAAACAACCAGAGTAGTGTTGTCCTTCTCTTCTCCAGGTGAACTGTGTGCTGTCTCAGCGCTGTATTCAGATTCAGTTTGCTCCTTGATGGAAGACACATTTCTCCTTAATTCTTTATAACTGACAGATTTTTGTTACAAGGTGATCATCCATTGTGAGCAGACGAATACAGCTCTTAAATGGGCTAGAGCTTCTATGCATGCTAATGAAATCACAGAAGTAAGAAACTGAGAAACAGGTTAGAAATACAGAACAAGAGGTAACACAATGTATGTCAGAAAAATGCTAGTTGCTCTATATAGAGTGTGGAAAATGCCTTAAGCATTACCATGATGGGGGGATATATAATTTGTCATTTTGATATTATCAGCAAATAAAGCAAAACATAATTGCATTTAAAGACTGAAGAGATAACTGTAGTCCTTTTTAACTCTTAGAGGCTTTGCTGTAACTGCTCTGGGCATATTGCATTAAGTTCTAACTACTGGAAATTAGAATGTATTCAGGAGAGCAATAAAAATGATTAGGGGCCTTGAAATTACTGACCTAGGAAGAAAAGATGAGGTACATTATAGCACACCCTTGGAAAGATGAAATGATGAGCTAATTGCTCCACAAAAGGCTCCATGTGTGATCTTTCACACCACATAGAGCCTCAAAGTGCCACTGTAGGTGAATACCAATTCTGATATGTCAGCTAGCATTGCAAAAGTCCAATTTAATCCAGAAACACAGGCTGTATTCCTTGCTGAATCTTCAGATCCCAAAATGTTGTTTTTATAACCACAAGCAAAAAGGCTGGAAAATCCCTTTGAGTTTTTTCTTTCAGAAATTTCTTTTCTGAGTACTTGGTGTCTTTCTCTTAGGACAGAAAGTCAGGTCAGGTTGGTGGAACACAATGCTTTTAGAATCCTTATGCAATACTGGCAAAATGTTTCATTTTTCTTCAAGGGCCCTTGGGCAAACTTCCTGTACATGTCAATAGAAATTCAGTGAATAGATTGAAGTGAAAATATTGTCCTGAGCAAAGAAATTTTTTCACAACTCTGAATTTGTCACTGCTCTATTTTGAGTTTTAATTGCCACCTAGAGCATTTGGATGACATCAAAAGTCAAAGAATTCATCTGTAAATGTTTCACCAATGCCAGTGGCAAGAGTCTCTAAAAATACACAGTAGAGGACAAAAGGCTCAAACTGAACATCAAAATTGTGTCTGAAAATGTTGACAATCCAGTGAATTAATTCACTGATTGGTGGCATTGTCCTGAGCTTTGCCCAGCCAGAATCTAACTGGAGGTATTGTCCCTGTGCACGCTCCCCCACGGGTGGTAGGGAAGTGCACTGATAACCAGACTGCTCTTCTGGAGGGGCAGCAGCGTGGGGCCAAGAACTTGAAGCTGACTATGAACTCTTTGAAGCAGGAATTATTATTCACAAGAGCTTGCTGTTATAAATAAACTGAACCACATCAAAGCTGAGGAGTTATGTAAGCATACAAATATTGTCTTTCCAGAAAGCACAGGATCTGGACTAGGCAGACCTGAGCCAAAGTAACAAATGCAAATTTAGGTTGCTCTTAAAGAGCATCATCTTTAATGATGATGCAGGAAAAAGAAATAATTAGGAGCGCTTTTACTGGCATGGTGAATTCCATCTTTAATGTAAATCAAATTCAGATGAACTGTTTTGCATGTACTTGTGTCACTGAGAAGCTCACAGGATTTAAGAAAGTCATTTTGCCAACTAAGCATATGGCTAAGTGCTCTCTGAAATAAAGATATTTTCCTGGAACATGACTGAAATTAGAGAAAGAAAATATTAAGACTGAAAAGCAACACTGAGATAAAATAATCCAATCTTCTCTCTACCAGATTCCATAAGAGGTCATCAAATGGATCCTGCACTGCATGTATATTTCTGGGGAGACCTGGAACTCAATTTTCCTCTTGATTTATAGATCTGCTGTGACAGCGCTCTGGCCTTGAGTTAGTTATGCCAGTGATTAATACTGTCAGAGCACTAAAAAGCACCTTTTTTCACCAGTTGTTCATCACTCTGAGAATTAAAAAAAGAAACTGTTGCAAAACCCCAATGCCTTTTAGGGACAAAAATGTAGGTTAAGAGGAATTGCTAGAACAGAGCCCATTAACTTGCTTTTCCTTCCTTCTCTCCCTCCCACTTCCTCTCTGGTCACACCTTTTAAAATCATTAACTCCTTAGACCTGGATCTGTCCCTTTTGTCTTGGATCTAAATCACCCAATTTGCTCAGGCCATTATGATAGTCACAGTTGATATCAAAGTGTAGGGCTCAGAGTCATAGCTTTAAGTTGGGAAAGCACCCTAGGGGAAAAATTATATCAAAGAAAATTAATTAATGGAATAGGCTGAGCTCCCACTTACCAGCTACCAAACATTTGACAGCTTTACTCTAAATGTGATCAGCATTGGACTTGCTCTCCATCTCTGCTGTGTGGAAAGAATGGCCTACCAGGATTCTCCCAGGTATTCAATATTGTTGTACGACTTTGAAATGTCAAGTCAGTTCAAAGATCTAGAGCCATTCAAGGAGTGCTAAAATATGCATACTTAGGTACCCTCATATTTTCCCAGCCTGGCAGCCAGACATCTTTTACCTGTGCACACAGATAAAAGACAGGGAACCCTTAAGGAAGCAGGTGAAGGGGTAATTCTCTATCAGATTATTCATTCATTCATTCTCCAGGGGTAACAAACTTGCAGGTAGCATCAACAGATCAGGTCTCTTATCAGTGTCCAGTGTCAAGCTACTGATAGTGGACAAAACCCAGCATGTCACTGTTGTCCAGCATCTTTAAGGTGACACCTGCCATGCAGTACCCACACAGTGAATAACAACTCATTCCTACACAAGGGAAATAACAGAGTCCTTGTGTTAATGGTTCCCCTGAGCTGCTGCTCTACACTGTGTGTGCTCAATGCACCTACTCCTGTTCCTTCCTTGGAGGCATCAGCAGAGAACCTGCTCCTTTGCCCTTTGGAAGAGGACACAGTGACAGCCTGGCACCTGTGAAGTTGGTGGGGGTGTTGCCAGAATACCCTCCAAGGCTTCAGGACTGGGTAAAACAATGACCCAATTCGATCAGCTGTGTCTTTGTAGGGGATCTTCTGAAAGAGACTGGCTTGGACAGGTGTGCTGGGTATCAGAGGGCCACTGCCAGCATCAAGTCTGTTTGAAAAGTGACCTTCACTGCTGAAAATGGCCTGGGTGACTCATGTGGTGGTGCTTTGGGAAAACACAACTAATTTTTAAGATGGCAGAGTGACTCTGATTCACATATTCTCTCACCCTTCACATGTCCCCAGAAATTCAAATAATTTTAAAATACCAGTGTGGTTTTCCTAGATTAATATTTTTTAGCTTTGTATATAGAATAAAACTTTAAACTGAGTGTGATAAAATATGACTTCATTTACAGAGATGTTATTTTATTTAATAGTATGTTCCAACTCTGCTCCTTTCCTGCCCTGCTCTTTTTGCTTCAGTTTCTCATTGGATTTCTCCTTTGATTCTTTCCCTGTTCCTCTTTAAATCTTTCCCAAAGTAAAGACTGAAGACAAAAGGTCCAAGTTCCAATCCAGCACTTAAAATCACCAAGCCGACAAGATGTTCTGTGAATACATTAGAAATATAAAGGGAAAGAGAGTGTGAGCACCCCACCACTACTGGGAAGAACAAAAAAAAGGGAAGAAGACTGCAGAGAAGACTGAAAATAATTGTCATCTTTGCTTCATTCTTATGCCCCAAAAATATTACTTATACCTAGATACACGACAAAATTAAATTTAACAAAGAGATTGAAATGCAGATGAGATCAAGGAGGGAACCAAAAGTCAGTGATTATTTATATAAAATAGATGCTGTCAGCTCAGCAGGACATGATAAAATTAAGCAGATTTAAGGAATATCCCAGACAGCTCTGAGTTATCCCTGATTATCTTTGAGAACTCAGCAAGGGCACTGTGGTCCCAGGGGACTGAAGGAAAGTGTACATTGGTTCAGGGATTTCAAGATCAGCTACTTTAACTTTGTTACCTAGGTAGACACAAGAAAAGATTACTAAATAATCAGTTTCTTCAGGTTTGTAGAGTAATAAAATATTCTTAAAGGTTCTTCCACTTAAGGCTGAGTCATTAAAAGCAATGAGTGCAACCATGTCAACAGCATATCAAGCCAAACTAATTTAATTTTATTTTTTGAAAGAGAATGGGAAAATTATGTGGACTCAGACGATGAGGTCTGTTTAGTAAATAACAGATCCAGCTTTAGTGATGCTGTTGATGATCTCCCAGTTGACTCTAGCATGTACACTAGGAGAACAGAGTTTAGATGCCTGAGAGCCAAAGTTCCCTGGCACAGGAGTTCAGCAGGACAAGTGATGGGTTGTGTCAGTCATTTCTCCTTCATTTCCACCTCCATTAAGAGAGTCCTGTGTTAGAGTATGGGGTCTAAATGAAGGCAGTTGATGTAAATGTGTTATGAGGATCTACAGAGAGAGAGGAGATTTTTGCAGTAAAAGAAGGGGGTTCAGAGGGGCCAAGTCTGGTCTGCTGAGCTGGACATTATTTTGTGAGTGATTTTGATAATGAAGAGGCAACATGCTCAGGACAGCTGAAGAGACCCCTGGATAAAATTGGGCTGTCTTGATAGGAGATCAGTTTTGAAACCAGATTTGAATTGGAAAGAATGTCTTCAAGTGGTCAGATGAAATGCTTTGAGAGTCAGAAGCCAAGTGCTATACTTTGGAAAGATGAACAAATACAAGGTGGTTAATGTTTGCTTTGGTACAACTTCCAAAAAGAGAATTATGAATATTGGGGATCACAAACAGAAATTATGTTATAAAGGGGCATTGTTACAAACATTTTCTTCTGAGAAGTATTGTGCAAGGTTTTGGATGTAAGACCAGAGAAGAGTAACTTTAAAAATAACCAGAATAATTTTTAAAATAAATATATAGACAAAAAGAAAATAATCTAAATTAAATAGACAGAAAAAATATTTGAAAAGGCAGCCAAAAAGAGTTTTAATCTAGAAAGGAACAGATTAAATCATATTTAGTTTGCAAAATGATGTGATGAGGTCAATGAGAATGTCATCATTTGTACTAGTAAGATAGGAAAAATCAGTTCACATTAATCAATTTAATCATCAAGAAAAATGTAAATTCACATCAGGAATTGTGTGTAAATACACATCAGGAAAATATTTAAAAATATGAAAGATGCATAGCACAAACAATATGCAGATTTTGTGGGATCTTCTTTACTGACAATTTTTAAGACGATTAGGATAAGTTTTTCACAGATGATGTTAGTATAAATACTTGTCTTTAGGGTAAAAAGGTCCTTCTGGTCTTCTACTTCCATGAATACCTGATCAAGTGATGAAATTAATTAACCCATCCGTGCTGTCTGCGTGCAGGTAAAACATTGTCAGGATGTACTGATGTCCCCTGAGAAGGGATGGGATGATTGTGGTGCAACACTAGGAAGGAACTGACTCTGGCCAATAGGGATAAAAACTGCAGAGCCCCATTCCTTGAGACTTTTTAAATATGGCTTGCATAATGCAACTTCTTCTGTCTCTGTAAACACCTTAGTGAAGCTGTTGGGTTGGGATTAAACAAAGTGGTTCTGGAAGAAGTTAAATTGAAAGTTTTAAGAGAATGGCAAAAACTTACAAATTCAAGTAATAATTTGCATAAACCTTAATAGAATGGAAGGAATGGGATAGTGCAGTACAGAAGAGAGAATTAAATCAGTGAGCTTGTAACCATTAGCTGGCAATTAGGAAGGATCCAAAAGAGCTACATGTGATGTCAGTGCTTCTCCATGATAGTCATTAAGAAGTTAGTAATCTTTGTCTAATGATATGAAGTGCACCCACTCTTTGTCAGAGATGCAGTGTGTCCCCTGGTACACAGCATTGCACAGCTCCCACACCTAACCTTTGAATCCTTGATCCTCTCCATATCTTGACTATCTGGAGCTCATTTTAGAGAAAGTCCAAAGTAACATCAGGAAAAAAATTTCAAATATGTGTGTGTTGTAGGGTTAATTTGGTGTTTTTTTGGCTAACGCACTAATTAATGTTGCAGGTTTATTTTCTGTTGTGAGATAGGATTGAAAGGAAAGAAAGCAAAGCAGATTCAAACTTGAAAATATGCAAAGAAAACTTTATTAACAGAACTAAAGGGGAAAACAATAATACAAAATTCAGAGTAAACTTTCAGAACTTTTCTTTTTTACTGACAATGCAAAGATAAAACTCACGACTTTCAGTCAGTCTACTACCTTTAAAATAGTCTTTTTCTCAGTTCACTTAGGGAGAAGAGTTTCTTTTGTTACGCTATGGAGACTTTTCCACAAGAAAACAGGTTCTCTTGTGGCTTTGTCACAAATAAAATCAGCTGCCTGGAATTAAAATCCTCAATTGCAGTGGCAAAGTCTTTCCCATATTTTGCAGCTTTCACACAGCTGTCTTTATAGACTATATCAACTGTTGGGGTGTTTTTTTAAGAATGAGCTAGTTTAGTATACAAGAGTTTTTTCTTCAACTATCTCTGGAAACAAAAATTTTTCTTACTGTCTTTTTCATCTCTCTCATTTCTCTTTAAGTTTCTCCTTAAATCTCAGCAATATCTATTTGTTTTAACTAATATTTCAACTCACAGTTGTATTAAAATTGCTGCCTTCCCCCAGTACACTTCTATGAATCACAGGAAAAAAATAAAAAAAGTCTGATATATCAAAGATATATCTTTACCATAGCTTCACAAAAGAATTTAAATTTAAGCTCAAAACATTCTCTTCAATCTCTTCATCTAGAATTAAACTTCTTCTTTACTGACCTCAAGAGTTAAGTTTTATCATCGATTGAAACAGTTTTTANGTTCTGCTGAGGTGCTGAGACTAAAGAAAAGAAAACTGCAACCGGTGTTTTTGTCTTTTGACCTGCAGTGAAGTTGGTTTAAAGCAGCTGAGCAAATAGAGTTCTTTGTGAGTCGTGCTGAAGTTGTTGTGTCTGCCTGGTACTGTCCTGGCTGCTGCAATCTCCGGCTACGTGGCCGCTCTCTGTCTCGGGGCTGCTCCTGGCTTTGGAGCTTCTCTTGACTTCGGGGTCTGGCAAGCTCTTTGGTGAGAAGCTTGGCAGCTTTTTACCACCCCTCTGGGAACAAGAAAATCTCAGCCGGGCCAGGGAGACCAGATCAGCCCAAGCGAGGCCAGCCCGGGCCGAGCGATCCAGCCCGGCCCCCGCCCGGCCCGAGCCCGCCGCCTCCTCTCACAGTCGGAGGGGAAGGGCCCTCCCCTCTGCTTTTTTTGTCTTAAGGATGTGTCTTTACAAAAGTGTAACAACTTTCTCATTGGCTCTATTGAAACAATGCCACCCTACGACAGTGTGTGTGCTGAAACCAAACCAAAAATTTGATAGTCATTTCTTGAGTTCAGGAATACAGGCAAAACAACTTCAGTAGTCACACTCTTCTGAGAGACCAGAACCCATTTAAACACCATTCACCTTCACTGATATAATCCTGGGTCTTAAGGTGAAGGTCATTAGAAGTTATACAGAGATATGAAAATTTTAAGCAATTTGTCACATTACAGTCTAGATCAGAATTTAGATCTTCTGATTCTGAGGCCTAGCTCTGGGTTTCAATTTTCATCTGTTGTGAAACTGAACACATCTAGATTTTTATAATGACTTTCCATTCCAGTACAGCATCAATTAAAATCCTTCATGACTGGGCACTATTGATCTAAACTTGTTAAAATGTTATTTCTATTTCATGAACTCTGAAGACATCCTTGTAATGCTTCTATTTTCAAAGGAAACTTTTGAAGGGAATTTTTAATCCACTCTCTTCCATTCTTGCCGACTTTTTCCTTTCTCTAACTTTTGCTAATGCTGACAAAGTATGCAAGGCTTGATCCAGAAACAAATTTATGCAAACCCAAGTTGTACACTCTTGCTTTAAACCTAAGAGGACAGCAGTCAAAGTCACATCACTTCTGTTCCCACTATGCAGTTTAATTAATTCGTGTTCACCAAGCACTCTGAAAATTTTGGCTTGTGGTGCATAAGTGCTGTGAATATTGTAAAGAATTTTCTTCCTAACTTGTTTCAATAGACAACAGTGTCAGAGAGGAGATCCAGTGATATTAGTGGCCAGCTTGCTGGTATTCTGAGATAGATGACTATTACTGGAGAGGACAGAAAATCAGATGAAGTTTTGCTGAGCACTTTCATTCTTTTGTCATGGTTGACACCTGGTTGGCAGCCATAACAAAGATCTGAGAGGGAGTGGCCCATTTAGGTGGCCTCTGCAGGCCAATGTCTCACACAGGGAGTGTTTGGGGTAGAGCTGTTGATCTTCACCTACCATTTTGAGGTGTGGTGGAGTAATTCAGTTTCCTTATCATAATCATATTTTGCTATCAGCAAACTCTGTGCAAAGGGTCATGCAATGTTTTCATTAGTCCCAGAAGACTGGAATACAGGTGAATTATGGATCAAAAGACAAAGGATGTCCCAGCATTCCTTAGGTGGGAGAGAATGATGGAGTAGCTGAGTTGTTCCTAGTGCCTCTCTTTACTTAAGGAGATCCCTGTATCTTTCTCTAAGCCATAGATCATTTCAATGGGTAATAGTCTAACTCTACTTGGAGCTGTATTGTCCAGCAGTGGTGAGCTCCAAAGACCACGCAGTGGTGGAAAACAGATCCCCTTGGCCTCTCAGTAATGCAGCTCTGATTCCAGCAGCTTTGATAAGAATAAATCCCCAAAAGCTTCAACATGCAACATAGCTGAGGAAAACCATAGATACTTTTATATACAGGCACAACTCAATTATCAGACCTCATAATTATCCAAATCTTATCTCAAAGTGCACCAGATGTTATGCACTGTACGTTGGACCTGGACAATATGCTGAGTTGTGTGATGCTTGGCCTGGGCCTTCTTCTGGTGGTGTATGTTCTACCAGCCTCCATGGTCTTCTTCAGCCAGGGACTTTGACCCTTTTCACAGTGATTTTGTGTGCTGTTGTGATGTCTCTGTTTTATTTATTCCATCTGACAAGCAACACAGTACTAGCATACAGCTTGCCAGAAACCACCCATGAAGCAGGCATAAGGCAAGCTGAACACAAACCACAAAGGCTATCAGCTCTGAGTCCTCTTACTCATTGCCCATTTCAGTGCATTGTGTTGCCAATTAGCTAATTTGTGTTATAGGTTATTCTTATAATTCACCATGCAAATCACAATTCTGGTTTATGTCCACACATATAAGGGTCCTTACTGTTATTTCAGAAGCACGTTAAAAGCTCAATTAAAATACAGATTTTCTGTTTCTGTTACGCCCTAAATTGTGACTTTAATTCTGTCCATGCTGGACACCTCAACATGTAGCATTACACACAAGACCTTTGTAACCCATGCCCCTCTGAAGGAGTTCCCCTGATGAATGTTTGCTCATTGCCAGGGCTCATGCTCACTGCCAAGTTTTCATAGCCAGGACTTCTCTGAACACAGCTTTCCATTTTCATGGCACATCAGCAGCTGTGACACAGGCTTGTGCCCCTGTCCCACACAGGTGAAGCCGTGCATTCTGCACAGTCCCTTCACTGGGAGAGATGGGTGTGGAAAGTGGAGAACAACTGGGACATCCTGGCTGTGATGCTACCTGTGTCCTGCCTGTGGGATAATGTGAGCCAGGAGCCAGTCATGAGCCTCGTGCAGCATGTGAAGTTCTGCAGGTCTCTTTTAAATTTCTGTGCCTTGGTAATAGTAAACATTATTTGCCTGGTCTAAGCAAGCTGATGAAGCTCATCTCTTCTCTGACCTTATCAGCTGGTCTGAGGAAAGATATAGCCTCTTCCCCAAACTTTGCTTCCCCCTATATGCTTATATAAACAACCACTCTCCTATATGTGAACCTAAGGGCTGCACTGCTAAAGAGCCTCACAGACAATTCTGGCTTATATTTTCCTTGGATGTAAGTGTGATCTCCCTCATGCAGTGCCTCCAGGAAGCTCTTTCATGTGCAATATGGAAGACAAAGAAAGATCATATTGCCATTACTATTTATCATCAATATATAGGCTTTAAAATATCAGTTTTAAACTGGCCCAGTGATTATTATACTGCTGTAAACCAGCAATGGGAAACAAGGGTCAGAAAGGAAGGAAAATATTAGGAAAAATAATAGAATAACTCAGTATTTCTTTATACAAAGAAAAATGGACTCAGGCTTGTCAGTGTGCCATTTATTAAACATTGTCTTACACTTGCTTTGCTCTTTACTTCAAATGCCAGAGAACCTCTGAATTGGCCACGATGAATGGAAGTTTTCTGGCATGCAACACTACCAAGTTCAAAAGGAATAAATGCGATCAGACAAAAATACTCCCCATTTCATTGTATGTAGTCTCTCTTGTGTGTTTATTTAACTTCCTTTTAGTTGCACAAGGCAGATATTATGAGATGAGAGGTTACCTGGTAGCCTTCTTGAAAAAATGTGGCTATTTTGACCCATCTCAGCAACAATATTGTCTTCAAAAGAGGTCCTTGGCTAAATACAATCCTTCAGGGTAGGCCAAGGTCATAGCAATGTTTAAATATTGTATTGTGAATTGTTTCCAAGCTTAAAAGTACTTAGAAAAATAAAGATTCTTAAAATTACTTAATCTGTTTTCAGATAGGGACAATGAAGAAAAGGTGAAATAAGTTTCTTTGCTAAACAAGTCAGTGACAGAGTGAGGAATAAAATTTACTAGCATTATGATGTAAGGATTCTTAAACAACATTAGACCATAAGTCTTCTGAAAGGGTTTTTGAAATTTAATTTCAAAAGAGCTATGAAGTTTTACAGTAGCTGAAGTTTACAGAGCTTCTGCAGAAACATCACCTTTGCACTTGGGAGCAGCTGGTTAAATGAGATTTTTGGTGCTCATGCATGTTGAGTCATAGCAGACTTGTTAAAACTCACTCGTCCCTGAATCTCAGCAAACTAATTAAGAGATATTCTAGAGCAGCTTGGCCAAGATGTGATGGGCATGAGCTGCCCTCAGGCAGAACAGTCATAAAGCTCTTGGCTGCTGCTAGAAACAGCAAACAAGATGTTCTGTCTGTGGTTTATTTGTGAAGGCAATGTTGTTAGAATAGCAGCCCTTGTCCAAGAGAGTCTCCTGGAAATGTGTATGTATCATGCAATTACACCCCAAATGCATGTGTTCATACTGTGTTGGTGGGAAAGGACTGAAGATTTCACCTGAAAAAACTGAGGTAGTGCCCTTTTTATGGGATCAGCAACTGGGCAGTGTAGGCTACAGAGAAATGAGAACTTTTGGTGTAAAGGTAAGCACTTTCTAGACAAGGAGCTAGTTCTGAGAGCCTTCACCTCTGGAAATAGATTATCTTTTCTTCCTGAACTGTTTTTCAGAAATGGAAAACATTTTGACCCTGACTGTTTAAAGGTACAATTAATTGGCAATTGATTGATAATATCCTTCTTGCCCCATACCTCCAGCCAAGAAATTAGGGGAAAAACTGAGTGACTGGCTTAAGGCTACTCCCTGTAAGCCTGTGGCACAGGGATGGACTGTGAAAAGGACAGACATGGGTTGTCCTCATGCAAAGCCAGTAAGTCTTGGGCTCCAGGCTAAACAGGCCTTTGCTGAAGGCAGCAGTAAATGGTGTAAATGCCTGGAGCAGGCAGGACTGCGTGAGAGGAAGCCTGACTCTGTGATGGGGCTTGACTGCCAAGGAAAAAGTCTTCCAGGGACCTGCTCTGGTACACGCTTTTCCACTTAATTTTTCCCATTCTTCCCAGTGGCGTGGCAAGAATATAGGGCACAGTGTCTTGATGGCTGTTAGAGATGAAAAGGAACTCTTATTCCTGAATATGTATCCTGGTAAAGCAACGAGATAGCTCCTGTCAATAGAGTGCAGTGACCAAGCTCCACCAATTTTTGTTTAAATACTACCACTGCTATGTCATCTGACATATATCCCAGGAGAAAAGTGGCTATGCAGCAAGCTACAGGCCTGCACAATATTCAAGGCTGAAGCTATGTCATCCAAACACTGTGTCAGTCCATGTTACATCCCATGAAGTTACCACAATAGTTTGACAAACCATTATTAGAAGCTGGCAAATGTGGTTGAGTCCTTTTAGTCAGTCTTTCATAAAACAGACTGCATAAAATTCTAGCTATTTCTTGAAAGGGTCATTTTGGATATTTCAGAGAAATGTTTAGGTTCCAAGCAGTCACCTGATAATCCCGGTCCTCCATCAGCTGCCACCCTGGCCTCTGATAGACAAATATTTTAAATACTTCAACAGATGTTCATTGTCTCTTCCAAGTTCTTTAGTCAGTTTAGGGCAACTTGGGCATCAAGACTTTGGCCAGCAATTGCTTGAGCACTTTACCTTAAGAATTTGCTGCATTGCAGGGAAAACAGCTTAATTGCATGGGATCTATGAAAACCTTATTGTTTGAACTTTCAGTTTCCAGTTTTGATAAATGCCTCCTTTTTCTTGAATAGGAAGTAGAAGAACAAGCACATGCAAACTTCTTTGGCTCGTGCATTATTTCTGCTTCTTGCCAGGGATGACTTTACTGAAGACAGAGGGATGTTGAAGGGCATCCTACTCCTTTCTGGCAGTGGCAGCTGCACTGTGGCCAGAGGCTGCTGATATGACTCTTAAGTGTGGCTATACAGATTCCATCCCACCCATCTTGGGTCCCTTCAGGTTATCAGTCCCTGATTCCTTAGCATCTGTTCAGACTAAGTTTTGAAAAAAGCAGAGAGTGCAGCTGAGGGTTGACATGATCCTTGCTAACGATAGGAAGAAAGAGGAGAATTCATGGTTGTCTTTCATCATAGGGGAAGGAAAAAAGAATTTCTGAGGACCCTCAGCTGGCCTCAGCCTGTTCTAACTAGGACGTCTGTCTTTTTTTTTTTTTT
>VYXF01005268.1:424769-480165 GCA_013397295.1 Polioptila caerulea | reverse complement strand
GCAAACTGACTGAGGGTGCCCTTGATCTTCTCATCCAGCTCACTGATAAAGATTTTAAAAATAATTATCTACAATACTGAGCCCTGGGGAACACCACTGGTGACTGACCACCCGTTGGATTTAACTCCACTCACCACCACTCACTGTGTACCTGTCCAAGCCATGGCAAGCCAGTTTCTCCAGGAAAATTGTGTGGAAAATAGTGTCAAAGGCTTTACTAAAGCCCAGGTAGACAACATTCATAGCCTTTCCCTCATCTACTTGGAGGGTCACCCTTGTCTCAGAGAAGCTTCAGTTAGCTATTATCACAATAAGACAAAACCCCTCAAACATTTCTATATATTTCTATTGTAATAAGTGAGATCAACACTAGAAAAAAAGAGAAAGCGCTCTGAATATAAAAAAGTAAACCTCTAAGTATTTAAAGAAATTGAATTTTTCCATCTGGCTATTACTAGGTCTGAAAAGGCAGATTTTCGTGAGGAACTTTCAGAACTGATAAGTCTGAAAGTTTAGAGTTTCCACCTTGTTCTGAGCCAGGTTCTTCTTTCATTGCCAGTGTCTGGCCTAGTAGAAATAGAGCAACAAATCTGTTCTTCCTGGGTTTCTAATTGCCACAGTCTTCTAAAAAGCTGTCTGGCAAGGATACTGGATTTATCTTCAGAAGTAAAATGTAAGTAGTTTGGAGACAAAACAGTTGAACAAAGGCCCTGTTTCTTCTTTTAATACAGGCAGCAAGAGGTTTCCCACTTATTTAAAAAGAAGAAAAGCTGGATCTATGTAAAGCTCTGGATATGTTTCATCTAGGCTTACACACAAGTGTCCAGGCAGACAGCTCATCATTCCAGGAAAAATCACCCAGTTTACTCTAAAATGAATGTGAAAAGAGAACCAAAGAGACAAAAATATCAACTTCACCATCTGTAAAAATGATCCTTTTTGTTGCCATGACCAGATTGTGCCTTACCGAGTCATAATCCAGCTCCTGGTTCAAATCACTCATCTGAGATGCTCAAAATAATTTATAAACATTCATTTTATCTCTAAAACCTGTATATGGAGAGTATAAAATGACAGATAGAGAAAATGAGGGCAGAGAAATGGTAAGTTCTCAAAAGTGTTTGCCTTCTCATCCCTTAAATCCATGGAGGAAATGCTTAGTCTTGGATCTCAGATGTGCTTTCCAGATCATCATCTCCTCCTTACACGGGGACACTCTCCTTCAGCTCATGTGAATTTTGTTCAGCCCACAGTATCTCAGCTAAACACCCCTCAGGTTCTCAATCCTATCTCCTAGAGTCAGAAATTACAGGGCAAGTTAAACAATCCAGGAGGTTCTGGGTGAGGGACCCCTTTGTCCTGCTTGGTCCCATGGGGATGACAGACCATGAAACAGCTTGGGGGGCTGAGTCAGGCCTCTGTCAGCCCTTGGAGAACCAGCTGCAGGTTTATTTGAATATAGGAAGAATAAATACAATGAAAATTAACCCCCTCCCACCAAAAATTTTATCTTCGTCTGGGTAAAATGTTTCCATGAAATTATACATTACATGACTGAAAATACTCAACAGCCAGTGTTATTTAAGATCAACTAAACCCACCTAAATAATAATACAAATAATATTTAAGATCTATTGACGCATTTTTGCTTTCCAGGTACTTCCAGAACATCAACTCAATAATCCTCAGAACTGCCAAAAAAAGGGTTTTAGAGATAAGAAAACTTATGAATTATATGTGTTTGAAAGCCCAGTTTAAAGATATAAAGTGACTTTTAGCTTTTTCTGGAAAATATTGAATACTTGAGGTGTCATAGCAAAATCTGCAGTTATACCATAAATAGAAAGTATGTATATACAAATGCAAATGTTTACTTGCATATCTATAGAGAAGAGAGAGAAGGAACATAACATTTACCAAATTTGTAAATGTCCTACAGAGATGTGTAGGGCAGTGCTACCTGCACTTGGTGGCTGATTTGAAGGTGAGAGGTACAAGTCTTCGTCTTTTATTCCTTGCTGCAAACCAAACCTAGAAACTGCTGAAAAATAGCAGCAAAATGGATGCTAGCAGGTAGCATGAAGGTCTGCTTATAAAACCAGCCTTTAGTTTCAAAATAATTGTTGGCTCTGTTCCTCTACTGAGATTCATCTTCTACTAAATTTAAGTCTGTCGTGAGCAGTTTGACACGTTAACTTGCAGTTTATTGTAAAAATCTCAGGGTTTCTTTCAAAGTATGAAATCTTGTCTCAACTACTCCTGTTATCATCCATTATTTTGGCTACTCATTACTTTGGCTATCCATTGGCACAAGGTTTTATGTGTTCATAATAAGCTGTTTCATGAATTTCCAAGATGCTCTGCTATTCAGCATTAGGCCTGGATAAATATTTCACTTTTTCATATTTCACCCAGCAGTTTTGGATGGGTTGTTAGATTGCTAACCCAGATTTTTTTTTTTTCCCCTCCTCAAATGGGAGCTGTTCTGGAGTTCTGCATTTTTCCTACTTTCCCTCTGAGCTAGGTTTTCTCCAACAACCAGATGGCTGCTAAAAAACAGGGAGGCCTTTAGGTGGCCTTTATGACTAATATTTTAGTAGAATGGTACAGCTGCTTATTAGATGGTCAAATAGAGATTATGTCAGGATACAGAAAACATGCAATTTACTAATAAACAGTGACTGAAAATATAACCCTGCATTTTAAAAATTTGTTTGCATTTCAATTGGCTGCTTATAGCTGTAACTAGAGCAAAGGACTATATAACACCTGTTTTTAAATCTTTATCTTGTTCATAAAGTATAGTCCTTTACAGTTTCACTCAATAAATACATTGAACCAAGCTAGTCTTCTGAAGCCATATTTGTAAATTAATCAAAAATAACATGCTGTGAACCAGTTTGAGATGTGAGAAGTACTGTGTTAATCCACTGATCCACTGAAACAGCATGAGAGTGCTTATTCTAAAGGCAGATATTCACAACTTCATGTGAAGGTTGCAAATCAGTTTAACAATCCTCCCTGGCACAGGTACTCCCTCAGTGAAGCATCTAGCAGCTGCCTGAATTGGATCTGTGGCCAGCTGGTCAGTCCTATAAGTGGGTAAATAACACAAAAAATACTAAAGTGCTACAAGGGTAGAAGTGTAAAATGAAACAGATGGGATATACAGTCATTCCACCTCACTGGAAGATTCAAGACAAAAACAAAACAATAAACTAAACAAAATTGCTCTTTGGAGTTCTAAATTAATCTTATTTTGCCAGATTGCTGAACGTAAAGACCATACTCCTGCAATATATCTGTTTAAAAAAAAAAACAAACAACCAAACACAAAACAAAAGTAAGATTTCAAGAACTGGTAATCTTAATCTGCATGGTTAAAATTAATGGATATGTCATTTGTTTATATAATTCCCCATATTTTTAGTTTAAAATTCCAAATATACTTTTAGAGTATTTACAAGGGAAAAAAAAGCACAATTAATATTTGTGATTGTGGTGGGTGGACACCTGGTGCCCACCAAAGTTGCTCTGTCACTCCCCTCCTCACCTGGACAGGGGACAGAAAAGAAAACAAAAGGCTCACCAGTGCCATCATGGACAAACTGACTTGATGTGGGGGAATTAGTTTAATTTATTACCAGTCAAATCAGACCAGGATAATGAGAACTGAAACCAAATTTTAAAACACCTTCCCCTCACATGTATTTGTAGAGATGACTCACCACATGAAATTTTGGCATGGGTTTCCTATTGTTTTTCAGAGATACACACACACACACCTCTTTCCTGCTCTGAAAAAATAAATTGTGTGGTAAGATATTGCTCTGCTGTGTCATTGCACTTTCATATGATTCAAATCCACAACAAGGCTGCTGATTAAATGCAAGACTGTATAAGCCCCTGAGAAGTTTGGGTGTTCTTAGGATGCTGGGGAGAGCAAACAAAGATTTAGATATATCCTCAACAGTTCATGCAGGATGTCTCCAGTCATTCCCAGAGGATGAGTGTAAGAGGCATCCTTAACCCTTTCTGTGGCAGCTACATGGAAACAGAGCTCTCCTTAGAACTATAAAAATACTGATCAGAGGGTCATTAAGGTTGGAAAAGACCTTTAGGATGGTCAAGTCTGACATTTGCCCTAACACCAGCACACCAACTAGACCACGGCCCACGTGCCACAGCAAATCAAAGGGACAAAGGAACAATCACTTCCCTAATCCTGCTGCCTGCATTATCCTTGATACAGAGGCCAGGGTGCCACTGACCTGCCATTGAAGTGGGCACACACTGGCTCATGTTCAGCTGCTGTCAACCAACACACCCAGGTCCTTTTCTGCTGGACAGTTTTCCAGCCACTCTGCCCCCAGCCTGGAGCACTGCAGGGGTTGTTGGGACCCAAGGGCAGGACCTGACACTTGACCTTGAATATCCTACAAGTGACCTCAAATCATCAATCCAGCCTGTCAAGATCCCACTGCAGAGCCTTCCTACTCTCCAGCAGATCAACACTTTCACCCAACTTGGTGTCATCTGCCAACTGACTGAGGGTACCCTTGGCCTTCTCACCCAGATCATCAGACAAGATATTAAACAGAAATTACCCCACGACTGAGCCCTGGGGAGTGCCACTGGTTGCCATCTGCCAGCAGAACGTAGTTCCATTCACCACCCCTCTCTGGGCCTGGCCATCCAGACAGTTTTTAACCCAGCCAAGAGTGCAGCAGTCCAAGCCATGGGCTGCCAGCTTCTCCAGGAGACTGCTATGGGAAACAGTATAAAAGGATTTACTGGAGTCCAGGCAGATTACATCCACAGCTTTTCCCTCATCTATGTAGTGGGTCACCTGATCATAGAAGGACATCAAGAAGGACCTCCTTTTTTCAAACTCGTGTTTTTTGGGCCTGATTCCTGGTTATCCTGTATGACAACACTCAAGGTGATCTGCTCCATAAACCTCCTGGGCACTGAGCTCAGGCTGACAGGACTGTAGTTCCCCAGATCCTCCTTCCAGCTCTTCTCATAGATGGGTGTCACATTTGCTGACCTCCAGCCAACTGAAACCTCCCCAGTGAGCCAGGACTGCTGGTAAACGATGGAGAATGGCTTGTTCAGCTCTTCCAGCAGCTCCCTCAGTACCCTTGGGGGGATCCCAGCCAGCCCAGAGACCTGTGAGTGCCTAAATGGCTCAGCAGGTCACTAAGTACTTCCTCCTGGATTACAGGGGGTCTAGCCTTCTCCAGCTCAGGGGGCTTGTTGTCCTGAGGATATCAGTCTTACTGTTGAAGACTGAGGGAAAGAAGGCATTAAATACTTCAGCCTTTTCCTACTCCCCAGTGGCAACAAAATATGGAGATATTCCTTGGCTCTCCTTTTGTTGATGATGTATTTATAAAGCACTTTATTATCTTTCACAGCAATGACTAGACTGAGTTCCAGCTGAGCTTTTACCTTTCTAATTTTCTCTCTACATGACCTAGCATCCTTGAATTTTTTCTGAGTTGCCCACCTCTTTTTCTGAAGGTCATAAACTCATAAAATCTCTTCTGCACACTCCAGGAACTTCCTAGACTGCCTCCTCTCTGCTGTGTTGAGTTTCCAGCAGACATCTGACAAGCTAAGTTTTCGCACAAGAATAGAGAACAGAGATCATGAAATGTCAGCCTGCTGCTTATAGAATACCTTGATTGCACCTTCACTAGGAGCAAATCTTCTGGGAAATAAACTCAGCCACTTACCCCACATTTCCTTGCAGGGCTGGGTTATGGCAGCAAGCTCAAGAAACCAATGAATCTGAGCCCTGCAAGTGGCTGCTGTATGAGCTGGAAGTATCAATTATATATGACAGCATGAATTTCACTCTGAAACCCATTTATTTTTTTGAGCAATGACTGCTTCAGTTCAAATTTGCAAACCCTCAGCTTTCCTGGAGGAGTCCCTTTCTTGGATGTTCTTTATCTTATCATTTTCCATGACATGTGTTGTGCTGTAATAGTACAAGTGTTATCTTGAGAACAGTGTTCCAGTGTTCTGTGGTTGCTTTCCTGCAAACTGAATTTTCCTCATCCTCAGTTCTACTGTCACTTAGCAACCAAGAGGATTATCAGTGAAATTCTAAATATTATCTTGTCAAGGAAGTCAAAACACAAAATATATAATTAAATTTCTGTGGAAAATGTCACCTTTTCTTTTGTTTTTTGTTATTTGTTTTGATTGCTTGTTTTTTTGTTTGCCTTGCTTCAGCAAGTAGAAGATGCACAAAAAATAGCTAGTCATAGAGAATGTATACTGCAGTCTAAGGATCAGGAAGATACCTCCAGAAATGGATGCATTTTAATAATTTTTAAGTCAAAAATAGTCCGAAGAGACATGGAGGTGGGCAACTCTCTCTACGGGAGACAGAACTATGGCTTAGTAATACCACCAGTAATATCCTTCTGATGTTGTAATTTAATCAAGTATTTTGTGCACAGAGGACAGTGTCACTTCACCTACTGGAAAGGTTATGTAGAGAACACTGAAAGATTGGGTCTGTGCAAGAATTTTAGAGGGTATAATAGCACACAAGGTGTTTGGACAAGGGCTTGGAAGAATTGTGTCCCACTGTCTTAACCCATCATTACTGCCTGGTGGTTTGACTTACTGGATCACCCAGGCCACAGATTATCACTCAACAATTCTGTTTAATGCCCATGACTGAGTTAAAAAATATCTTTTTAGTGAGGCAGAGTGTCACAGAGGATGCATTTAAAGGGAGATGGCTATTTAATAGGTTGCAAAGGAAGGTTTTCAGTGCTTAATTATCTATTAAAACATGTTATTTTATTTCCAGTCTGAATTTGCTTAGCTTTAAAAAAGACTGAATTCTGTCCTTTTCTGTTACAATAAACAATCTTTAGAGAGGTCATCTTTTCCTCATGGAAGCCTTTATATTCTGTCATCAATTTATCTTCTCGCTGTGATTTTTATTAAGCTTCTCTATCAACCTTCTTTAGTCTTTCTTCCTAGTGGTGTCTCCAACCTATCCCTACACAATTCTGGCACTTTTGTTTCTTGGAAACTAAAGAAAAGGAACAAGAAAAATCCCCCACACTTTGCAGTGGGTGGAAGCCATTGTTCTTCAGATGCAAACCTTAGCACTGAGCTCAGTATCCCAGCACTGAATTCCTCAGGCAGAGGTAAATACTTTAGACCTTTTCCTGATTAGCATTTCCTTTCCACAGCTGGAAATGGGGCTTGGTCTCTTCAGTCATTTATTATAAAAAGAGTCAGTGTTCATCTGGTTACCCTCAGGGAACGATGAGCTGCCTTTTTTAAAAACACAGTTCTTTGTCATGAAAGTGCGACTCAGTCACTGTGATGAACCATATTGTGCTGTGCTAAATAACATCTTGCATGAGTTCAGTTTGCATATGTCCTAGATCTCACTATATCAGGTTTTGGGTCATTCCGCAACTTTACTCTTTGCCATTTTATAATTTCTCCTGGCTGATAACTACTGATCATGGACTATAAATATAGAATGGATTTCAGTAGGTCATCTAAACTATCCTGCTGAACACAGGCAATGATTAAGGAAAGTCTGAGGTGAGTGAGGTTCAGTGACTGTTCTGTCTTCTGACTGAAGACACTTCAGCTTCACAGTTAGCAGCACACAAAGGCAGGAGAAGGTGTGACCAGCACTTCCAGCTGTCCATCTCGAATTCTTGGCACAGGTTATCAGCTACTTGCTTACACTTGCAGGTGGTTTCAGTGCCTGTCTCCAGCAGGGTCTCAGCTGAGGCTTTTGAAGCTGGAGACCTTTGGTGACCTAATGGCAGCACAGCTGTCCCCTGGGACTCTGATGGGGTGGATGACAGCATTTAAGACAGACAAGCAGCTCCCTCCAGATACAGCTCCTGTATCTCAGAAACCAGTGGCCCAAGCAGACAAAGCTTTCCATGAGGTGAGGTAATCAAAATGTGGAGGACAGTGTAGATATCACAGCAGAGAGTTGTGCAGGGGCATTGCAGCCTTAGGCCATGCAACTGAAATTGATCCCAATGTTTCCCGCAGAAATTCACGTGGTCAAGGGTAAACGGTTCTGATAGAGTTCTTATTAAATAGGGGGAAAATGAACAGGCAAAACCATCTTGGAGCATATCTGTAGTTCAGGATAATATTAAATAAAGAAAAAGCAAAAGAGGGCTTTTATCTACATTCTCAATAGCATTAATAGTAGTTAAGCTGCCTTCAGAGGCCCTGAGGCCTCTGAGAAGAAAATTTTGCTGTCTCCTTTCTGCAGGCTGGGATGCAAAAGGCACAGAGATAAGCTGACTGGGGGGGTTGCCACACAATCATCATTAAGCATGGCTTGTGAAAAGACTCTAAAGACCCTCAAGGGTCTGACTTTAATTTCTCTGCAATGCTCAGGTCTGACTTTCATTTCTCAGTGCTTAATAGATAATCCTTCATTTATTAAGAAAATACACAGAGTTCCTGTTACCAGCAAGTGATTTATTTGATTTCCTATTTGTAGCCACATAAATGATAAAATTAATCTGTATACAAGAACTCATGGGTCAATGTCTACTCACGTGTACAATGATATCAGAGTAGCAACAGATTTCCAACATATTTTCCTGATTTCTTGCCACTAAAGGCATGGCTATCACTTATTCTCTACTTGCTTTCTTGTGTCCTGCTGCCTGACTCTGAGGTTTTTATACCACTAATCAGGAAAGAAGGCCATGCTGACAAATTTCCAGGATCTCTGGCTAAAGTGTTGGTGGATTACCCTAAATTAATATACATCACATGTCAACCTGGATTCTTCTGGGGATGCAGTTGGTATAAAAAGGACGTGTTGTGACCTGTGTTTTTTTAAAGTTTGTTGTTCACAGTTTTACAGTTAATGGTTTATCCCTATGCCCCCCCATGTTTTCCCTGATGTTGGTTTACCCTTAAGTTGTATTTTCCCCTGAGCTGTCTTTCATCGTATCCCCCACCCTTTGTTCCAGCTCCTTCCCTGCCAGTTGATGTAACCCTGCCCCTTGTTCCTGAACCTTCCCGGTCAGTCCCACCTCAGGCCAATCCCTGACTGTACCACCCCTTTGGAATTCCCTGTTCCTCGAGGCCCCATTGGCCCGTGTAGAGGCCCTGCCCTCTCCTCCCTCCTGTCCCACAGCCCTGAGGATGTGGTGTGATCCTCTCACCCCTCCTCGAAGGATTCGCCTTTGGTTGGTTGTTTGGACCCACCCACTGATGTATTACTGTTTTTAATCCTGCACTCACTGGTGCTTGAGGCTCTTCTGTTCTTGACCTCTTCAGTTCCAATGAGCCTTTCCTGCTGGAACCTCATACAAAGAGCCTCCTCCTCCTTCACCCAATCCCTGATGTCAGTTTATGATCTTGCACCACCAAGCAAGTGGCTCGAAAGGTTCAGCCCCAGTAAAACCCACGCTGAGGTTGTTCCCCATCCCTGGTGTGGCGCCGGTGTCTTCCACTGAGCTAGCCTTGGCTCTGGTGGCCACACCAGGGATGTGCAGCATTAAGCAATATTTGAAGCCTACCAATTGCACACCTCTTTACTTTCGTCTATCTCCTCACTTTTGTTTTTTTGTGCCTTCAGAAGCCTGAAAACTATTCTGAACTCTTTTCCTTCTGCTTGGGAGTTTTTTTTATGTGATGGATTATTCCTGGCTGGACACCAAAGCAGCTCGGTTACTCCTCAGATGGACAAGGTAAAGAAAAATAAGGCAAAAGGTTTGTGGGTGCAGATAAGGGCAGGAAGCAACAACTGACCAGTTACTGTCATGGGCAAAACAGACCTGACTTGGGGAAATTACTCTAATTTGTTACCAACTAAAGCAAGATAATAAGAAATTGAACCAAATCCTAAAACACTTCCTCCCTGGGCCTTCTTTCAATTTTACTACTGATTTTCTCTACCCCCTTCCTGTCAGCAGCATCTAGGGGCAGGGAGTGGAGATGGCCATCATATATTGTCTCTGCCACTCCTTCCTTCTCTGGAGGACTCCTCATGCTCCTTCCCTGCTCCAGTGTGGGGTCTCTCCCATGGGACACTCCTGCAGTTCTTCACAAAGTGCTCTAATGTGGATTCCTTCCACGGGGTGCAGTTGTTCAGGAACAGGCTGCTCTAAGGAGGGTCCCCCACAGAGTCACAAATCTTGCCAGAAAACCTGCTCCAGGGGGGGCTTCTCTCTCCACGGGTCCCCAGAAGAAGGATCAGTAGTAAAACACAGTGTTGCAAGCTAACAATAGAACTATTTTAACCCTTTGCCCATTTCTGTCTTTCCAGTCTTTACTGAGTCTGATGGGCTTATGTCCTTTATGTGAAGTTGTATTTCCTCATCCTCTTAGTAAGTTTTGGGAGCTCCTCAGATCTTCACAGGTCTAAAATGCTGGAAGACCACAATTAGCCTCCAGGTACTAAATACTTATCACATAAAAAACAACTCAAATAATGTGTGTGCCATGCTACTGATTGCCTAAATTAACTCCTACAGTGAAACAAGAAGACAAAATTCTATGGCTGTTGTTCTTTCCACAGCATGACAAATACACAGTGGAATAGCAACACAGGAGCAGATATCAATATTATAGATAAAGGGACACAGCAGGTGGTGAGGCATCCATGGGCAGGGGTTATCCTTATTCCTGTTTATATGGCAACTGCATTTTCCCCAGGATGGCCCATGCTGCCTCTAACCAGGACTTCCAAAACATGGTGGGAGGTAAAAATTTCCCTCCTGGTATGATAATTTGGTACTTTTTCCTTACCGTTCAATCTGTGTTCCTGTAGTGCTTGTGATGTTGAAAGCCAGAGTGGGAATTTTAATGTTCTCTCTATATGTATTTATGAACCATGAAATAAATTAAAATTGTCTGAGGCTGAGGCTCACAAATTTCCTGAATGCTGCCCTCATTTTTAGCAGCAGCAGTGAAAGGGAGCAATATGAAAGCTCATAAACTGCTTCCATCCCTTTTTGGTAGTGTCTGAACAACAAAGAAGGAGCAGCTGATGTTCTCACATTAAACATTTTGTTCAGTATTTAACATCAAGGCCTAAATTTTTAACATTGTGCAGAAACATTCAACTGTGTGCCTTCTGTGAAAAGTAATAGGGGGCATGGAACTAAATTCCACAACAGATTTAGCATTTATCCTTAAAGTGTCCTTCTGCTGCTGGAGAGATTTGAGCACACTGCAGTTGTTGAGGCTTTTGGAGGCATTTCAGTATCACCTAGCTGATTATGTAGTTTGCAAAGAGCATATTAACTTTATGCCTTGCAGTGCATATGGAGGGGAGGGGGAAGTAAAATAGTTGTGCCAGGCTGTAGGCAACGAAAGACGTTTGTAGGATTTAAAAGAGAATCAGAGTTAATCAATCCAGCCTAAATAATTTAATATACTAATCTGACAGGGCTAGATAAAAGATAAAGGAACTAAAAGATCCAATTTATTTACCATCCCCTATTTTTAGATTTTGGCCACAAAACATGTTTCTATTTATACTATCTTTCATTTAAGCTCATCTTTGTGCCTATGCAACCTCTGTCCTCAGGTTTTCATCAAATCTCTGAAGAGAACATGCTTATTCCATGCTGGAATGTTTGAGTCAGTTGCAAAAAGGTCCCTGATTTCCTCTCTTACCTGGGGAAATCTGTGCCTGTTTTGTATTCCACAGAGTATACTTTCCCCTCTGCACTTCCTGAACAGTGCAATTCTCTTGGGGCAGAAAACCTACACCCACTGCTGTCCCCCAGCCTGCTGGGATGGAGAGATAGAAGGCTGGTGCCCTTCATGACAGCTCTGCACACTGTGGAGCAGTGTTGGGAACGGAGCAGTGGATTGAGGACGCAGGAGTGCACAGGGCAAGGGGCAGGATTGCCCCAGGAGTGCTGGGGTGCAGTGGGAGGTCAGGTGAGGCAATATGCTGTTGTCCCACTCGTTTGGGATCTCATTGGGGTTCTCCCACTCGTTCTTTTGTCCTGCAGATACACGGTGTGAAAAGTGTTTCTATCACGTATTTCCCATCCTGTGCTTTCCTTCCCCAAACTGCTGAGTGAATAAACTTCATGGTCGTGGGATGCTTCCCTGGGCACACCTCGGGTGTAAGCTCACAGTACAGACTATTCACAAGTCTTGTCTTAAAGCTGCATTCAGCAGAGCAGGCACAGCCCACTGCCCCATATTGTGAAAGATCCCATGGGGAGCTTTGCCAGCTTTTCTCTACTTGGAAGGGAATCTTGTTTCAAACAATTATTGGCCTGTGCTATTGTGCCCAGACCCAGAAGGAATCAGATGACACTTGCAGACTTGTGAAAAAAGCTTTACAGGGCTACATCTGATTAATGAGAAGAATAATTAAAATAGTATATGGACTATTGTCTAGTAACTAGCTGAGCTAGTGATTTATCAGTTAAGAGATTCAGGAATTAAAAATTTCCATAATCTGATTAGAATCATCCATGGATTGTTAAGTGACAATTAATGGAAACTCTGCGATAGACTTTATAATTATGACAAATTTTCAGTATAAAACCCAAAAGTAATAAACATTGAGGCATGTGGCAAAGTGGGAGAGGGCATTTAGTGAATCTACTTACCACAGAGTATCTAACAAGAATATTTCAGGGTATGGGTACTTCATCATTATGCTTGTAATATTTTAAGACGTATGATATAATGACCTATGTGACCTTCAAAATGAGCAATTAAAATTTTTCCATGAATAAATATACAAGTTAGTTGTCTTGTGGAAGTGTCTAATCCAAAATGCCAGGAAAGTACTATAAGCATAATGTCAGATACTGGGTGATTTTCCAATACAAGGGAGTCTGTTGGGCTTGTCCCTCAGTGCAGGGTGGTTACATGAACATAGGGTGGGAAGGGGAGAGCTGATCCCTCATGGAGGTTCTGGAAGACTTTTTCCTTCCTCCTGACTTATCTGCATAGGTTGGCTGTGCCTGCAAGCCCAGTCAGCCTCTTCCTCTTGAGGTGGAGCCAAGGGACTTCTAAGACACACCACTAATCTTTCAGTCTGACTCTATTATATATCTGATAAAAGTCTGATAAAATAATAATAATATTATCTTTGGTGGCAATGCTTGCAGCAATGAATCAAAAGGAATATGAGCTGTAATCTGCTGCTGTGGTAGAGACTTGGTATGAGATCTGTCAAATAATGAATGAAAACCAGTGGGAATCAGATTTAATCTCTGACCTGCATTTTTTTAATCACTGCTCATGACTGTAACATGGTTTATTTCATTTTGCATATGGTGTTCCTTATATGCTCCCCTTAGCAACTGGCAGTAGGAACAGGATATGGCCCTGTATATCCTACTGTGTTAGAGCTTTAGGAAGCATTTGTAGGTACATTTGTGATTTTTGAGAACACCACTTTGCTTTGGGGCAACACAATGGACAGCACCCCTGCCAAACTCTACAGGAATCTGCACGAAGGTTGGGGTGCTGTGGAGGATGGGCCAGCTGAAGCTGGAATACTTTTATGGAAGATATTTCCAAACTTTCATTGTTCTACAGTCACCTCCCTGCAATGGCCAAAGGCTGAGGAATAATAATAGAGTGAAAGAAAAATCAAATAATGCAAAAGCTATGTCTGGGGGAAAAAAAAAAAAAGCAAGCATGGTTGAAGCCAGAGAGCAAAATCCCCCATTAAGTTCACTACTGAATTATTTATCTGAATTTTAATTGTAGTGGTTGGATTGAGTCTTTTGGCTCAGCCATATGCACGGAAAGTTGTTTGCTGAATGCCCTCAAAAGTGCTCTGAAGAAGTGGTCATGGTACTTTGCAAATCCTCCTTTGCTCCTGTCTCTCCTGTCTTGTTCTGCACAGGAAATGCATGTGGCATTTCACAGGGGTGGGTGGAAAAAACTACAAAGTGGAAAACTGTTCTTTTTGAACACACAGGTTTCAAAAATGACCTTACAAAATAAAGTTCCTTCTGGTCTCATGAAGTCAGAATTAAAAGTAATTTTAAAAGATCTTATATAGTGGTAAGTAGCTAAACCTCTATTTTTTACTATTATTTACTATTATTTACTACTATTTACTATTATTGTTACTTTCAGCTAAAATCAACCAAATAATCAATCTGTTGAGAATAATGTAATTTCCTCTGAAAGTCAAAAAGGTGTGACCTATCTGAGGAAGTTCTTTGAAAGAAAGTTACTAGAAACTGAAAGCACAGCAGAAATTTAGAGAGATGGTTACTCTCAAGCCACATTTTAATTTGTGGTGTTCTCTGCAAAGGAGATGTGATAGTTCTGTCAGACAGGTAGGCCATCAAACACAAGGGAGGAAGCAGCCCTGACATGTGATGAAGGCCTGTTGACCAAAAGTAGAATATCAGTGTGAGCTGGCAGCAAAAATTAGAAAAACCTCTAGTTGCAATATCTTCTCTTAGGGTTGCTGGTTGGAGATGTGGAAAATTGTGTTAGGGAGGCACTGAAAAATTCAACCCTCAAGGGAATAAGGAAACTGCAAATTTGAAAGCTAATTTGGTCAAAGCTGTAGTGAAATCTTGTTCCTTGGGCTTGGTAACTATCTAATAAAATTGAATGTCCATTTAAAACCAAATTTATTTATTCTTATTTGTTTTACATGAGTTTTTAACAACGAATCATCATAGCTCTCATCTAAAACAATCAAAGTTTTACTCGTACAATCACCTGCTGGAACTGCCATTCAATTTTAATTTCTTATTTTGTTAAAGGTGCTTACATTCACTACTTCACTTGTGATTGCCACCAAATGTAAATACTTTAAGATACTTGTCTGCCTTCATGTCACTGGAGAAAAATCACAAAAGTATTTAGCTGAAAAGACCTCAATACTAAAATAGAAGGAAGAGAACACAGACTGTGCCTGGCAAGCACTACCATAGGAGCAAACACAGAATGTAATCAAGTTGTGGTGGATGTAATGACAGAAGATAAAGTGTTGCTCTAATGAGGGGTTAAACTTCGACCACCTCATGTGAAACACATTTTTATCCCTATATAGCTGGCAAAAGAGTATGTTCTTTGCTAGCTCCAGCACTTATCCCCCTCCAGTCGATTGCAATGAACATCTGGCACATTCATCTCCCATGAAAATGCAAAAAGTTTTCTTGCAAAAAGTTTTATTTCTCATTTTTTTTTCCAGCATGTACAAAAAGATTTAGCTCAGTAGTTAATTTGCATCGGTTTTTATTGCATTTGAGGCATCATTAGCCAAGTTGAGGTAGTGAATTAAAGTGCTTGTTACCAAAATTTAATATCCTGAATTTCACTTGACATAAAACATAAATTTACATGAAGTTTTCAAAGCACACATCTTCTGGATAAAACTACCATTCCTTCATAAGAAAATACATGAGTGTACTACCTGTGTGTGGTGTGTGAGAAGAGTTTCTGTGATTTTGCATCAGACATTGCCTTCGTAAAATAATGAGGAGAAAACTGACTCTCTTTCTTCTGAAGATGCATCAATGTCAATCACAGTTATCTTGATTAGATGGCAAGAAGTATAATTGCTGTTTGAGTGTAGTGTCTTCACTGATTGCTGACTATGTAAATGTGAGGGGTTGATAAAACACCCTGGCACCAGGGTCTTTAATTCTCTGCAGCTTTTCTGGAATTTTGAAGAAAGTATATGGATGTGATTGGTAAACAATGGTATTGAAGCAAGTTATTCAGTTATCATGATGCACTTCTAGCACCTTGTACAAGGTAATCAAAAACTTATTAAAACACAGATTTGTAAATCCCACACTGTGTGGGCTGAGGGAGCAACCCACATTCATTTATTTGCAAGGACTGGATCTTGGATCTTTCTTCTCTGCTTGGGTCAAAACTGACATTGTAAAAGGTCAGAGGGAGCTGCCCAAGGCACAGAATTGTAGAATGCATATTAGAGGCTGGTCCTGTGAGTAAGGCAACAACACCTCAGGTCTTTTGTGACTTTCACCAAATCCTCTGAGATCTTTCTCAAATGAGGCTTTTCATACTTTAGCATTCCTGAAGTGATACAGCTGTAACAGTAGTCTTCTGTTTTCAGTAAAACTGATGCATGGCCTCAGAAGGACAAAAATTAAAGGTGATTAAATTTCATTTGAGGGTTCATATCCGGTTGTTAATGAAGAATTGTCCTCCTTGATTTTGCAGGCTGAAGTCTCCCTTTAACATGTCTGTAAAGATTATTTTTCTTTGTTGAGGGTTTGACAGATGTCACAAGCTAAATATTCTCCTATCCCTGGGCATGACCTGATTAACTTTAGTCTGAGGTTATTTTTAAACCTCATTTTACACTGCTTCTTGTCAGAGGTGAAAATTCATTATGATAATGAAGGTTAATAAAGAGGAACCTTCTTCCATCAGCTGTGAGAGATGATCTTTAATTTTCTGTATAGAACCCTTATAAAAAATTTGCATTTTCCTTGAATGATAGATGTTATATTAGTAAAAATTATAAAAAGGGAGTTTCTGAAGAGAAGTACATTAGTATCAGCATCACTATTAGCCAGAGGATTAAACAAAAAATGTGGTCATTGAAAAGCAAAGCAGGAAGATAATGAATGGTTATGCCAAGCTCTCTGCAAAAAATGGAGCCAGACCTTCCACCTTGCAGCTGTCCTTACACAGAAGAGCTGATCTCCCATGCAGGATTCTAATTCTGATTTGCATTTACATTCCCAAAAACTTCATTATGGCACCAACTACCCCCAAAATCCAAGATGGTACCAGTGGGGGAATTTATCTCACTTAGATCTAGGTGTTTGTGGTACAGACTCCTATATGGGACCATGGGATCCCTCTGTAATCAGCAGAGACCTGTTCAGTAGAGTTAAAGGAGTGTGGGATGTGATTGTCATTCAGCAGGGCAGGTGCTCACATTTCACCAGCTGGGTCACAACCCGGGCTCCATTGACTCAGCACTGGCTACAAGAGCACTTCAGCTGGTCAAGACAATACTTCATTGTGCTCTCCCCTCCCACAGCTTTTTGTGCCCACTTTCCCCATGATTCTGGGGGTTTGGTGTTTTGACAGAGCAGACTTGCATCATGACACACAAGGGCTGACAGAAAGTCCAGAAGTCCTCAAGTAGAATTAATTTCAACTGATTACTTGTGGGATTAAAAACCCTCAGAGACAATTACTACCAATGCTGCCATTTGTATTGAATTTACCAATGTTAAACATTAATCACAATTGCTTTGTATCTTGTTGGGGCCTATTCAAGAGACAGAAAGGCTCCAGCTGGTTTTAATGAGATAGGGGAGAAGCCTAAGCTAAGCATTAAATGTGAGATTCTTTGCTTTGTCATGTTCTGACAGGAGAATCATGGTTTATGTCTACCATGGGAAGCTTTCTGTTTAAATAAAATTGGGTCTTCTTCAGGGACAGTCAATTACTGATGTATCTCTCCAGAAAATGTCTATTGTACCAGTCTTGTGAAAGCCACCACATCCTTGGTGGGCTAGTTCAGATGTCATCAGAAAGTATTCTTAAACGTGAGGTGCACAAATGGGAATTTGTGTGCTTTAAAGATATCTAAAAAGTATATGCCAATTTATGGAGAAACCCCTTTCATTGCAAAGAGGAGACCTCTAGACTTAGTTCAAGGCTGGATGAGCTCCTTGTCTGCTGAAACTGGTCTTGAACAGATGGCAGTGTCTGATCCACTTCTAGGAGAGTTATTTTTGCTTATGTTTCCTATGCAACAACAAAAGAATAAAATGTAACTTGTCAAGAATGTGAGAAGCTACTGTTAGTAGTTTGCAAGCACCTCCTGGAAGTCAAATGGACATTGAGATATCCTTAACTTTTTAATTTGACCAGTGCTTCATTCTTCCAGTAAACCTATGTCTCAAGGCAGTGATTTCAATGTTAATTACGTTTTTCCTAATTAAAACAGGTGGCTGAATTACAGGTCTATTACACAGATCATTTCCTGTTCTAAGAGTGGTAGATGTATAATTGTGCTGCTGTTCTTCAAGCATCTAACCACAGGTTTGAGACATTTTTTCTCACTCACAGAATGGGGCAAAGATTTGTACAGTGTCCTAGTTCTGTGAATAAACAGTTTCTCTGCTATCTGAAAGCCTAAATTTTTCACAGCCATATCTAAATCTCTCACAGCCTAAATTTCCTTAAGCATAAAGCCAATTAAAAGCATAGGAGAATATCTCCCAAAACTAATTAGGCCTTCTACAGCTTCTCAGCATCAGAAAAGGAGCAATTGTGCTATTTTGCTGAACGGTTTCTCTCAGAGCCATGGCTGCCTTCGGTTCCCTTGTGCTCAAATGTGCAGGTGCAGGGTCCAGCTGCCTCACCAGGTATTATCAAAAAGATTATTTTTGTTTCTCACTTCCCTTGAGCTGAGCTATGTCTAAATGACAAAGAAATACAGTCATTTTGGTGAATAACACTATACCTTGGAAAGGATCAGACAAGTGATAGCTCTGAAAACCCAAAGAAAAGTGCTCAGGAGATGAAAAGAAAATGACCCTGGCAATTGTTGTCCCTTAAACTGATACAAAGTGACAGAGGTATTCTTGAATGAAGAAAATACTGGGTGCAGAAAGGCATGGAATATGTTTTGAAAACTTGATTTTTCTACAGAATTGCACTGCAAAGGTTTGTCCCCTGCAACTCTCCTTAAAGCAAAACCAGCTTTTGATTTAAAGGAGATATTGAGAATGGTGTGTGAATGGATTCCTACCCAAAACATGAATTCAAAATGTCTTTACAGGCAAGTGGGCTAAAAAACACTGAAATTGCAGCATTTTTGAAGTCATGGCTAATGGTTACAGTTAGAATCAATCTTTTTTAACACTCATATTAGTGGTCTAAGAAGGCTGAGCAGGCTGATTGTTAATGGGGTTCTTAGACCTTTGAATTAAAGAGAAATGTGAACACCAGTAACAATGATAAAAGAACAAAAGCTGCTTGCAAATAAAAAATTAGGTTTTGTTTGGAGGAAAATAGACAAAATGATCCAGTGAAAATGATTTTTTTTTTAGGCAGTAGGTAGAGGAATGTTAAAAATTAATGGTGCTGTCTAAAATCTAGAAACAGAAATACGTCTGTGGGAATGTTATGGATAGAGGTGACAGGGTTTGGATCAGGAGGATGGCCAAGATGCCTTCTTCCTTTCTGTCCTACTTTCTAGGACTCTGCAACTTTTCAACATGCTGCTACTGTAACTTTTGGTCAGCATAAACAAACTGGGAAAAGCAAAGTAATTTAGCTGAGCAGTGTTGGTATCTGTATTCTGTGCTTCACTGTAAACAGGACAATGCAGTCAACACAATGAAAATTCAAAGAAAGAAAATTGAGACATTTAGGAAAATGGAGGAATTATATATGTATATAATAGATTAGATATAGATATACATATAGATAGATATAGATGATATAAGAGGGAAGAACTAGATGCCAAATTGATAAAGCTAAATAAGATGTTGTAAGCAGGGCTGGGCAGAGTTCCACAGCAAAGTGGCTCAGCTGTTGCATTTCTGACATGGCAGTTCATTGCTGTGCAGGTCTCCCAAACAGGATGAGCAGCAGAGACAGTGAGAGGGGGCCCTGCACCTTTCCTGAACAGCAGCTGGTGCCAAGAAGGCCAACACCATCCTGGCTGTTTTCAGTAAAGAGTGACCAGTAGGACTGTGCTTAGCACTGGTGAGGCCACACCTTGAATTCTGTGCCCAGTTTTGGATCCCTGATGAAAATAAAGACATTGAGGTTCTGGAGCATGTCCAGAGAAGGGCAATGGAGCTGGTGAAGGGGCTGGAGCAGAAGTCTGAGGAGCAGCTGGGGGAGCTGGGGCTGTTTACCTGGAGAAAAGGAGCTCAGGGGAGATGTTATCACTCTCTACAACTCTCTGACAGGAGGTTATAGCCAGGTGGGAGTTGGTCTCTCACACAAAATAACGTGCTAAATTCACAAAGTTTGAATAAATAGGATTGTCACTACAGTTTGGGAATCAGAAATTGTTGTAGAATTGTATTGCTCATTACTGAAAATCAATTGATGAGATAATTGATAATTTATGTTGTGTTTTCTGGGTGTTAAATGTTATTGTGGGTCTATCGAGTGGAAATCTGTGATTTGACACTGTGTTTGCTCATTTTGCCCTATTCTGTATGAGGACATAAGAAAGATGATTGCAGAAAATTAGGACTGGAAGATTTTGGTTTGTTTTTAATGCTCTGACAGAAGATTAGTTCAGCTGTTCCCTGAATTGCAGGCAAGGAAAATGATACCTAATAAGCTAGAATTTCTGCAGGTGGTAATTAGAATAGCATCAGTCAATGCAACAAACAGGGCTACACCCATTTGCACCAATCTGTGATTTACAGAAATTTGCATTGGCTTGGAACAGTGCCCTGATTTCCTTTGCACACCTTCCCCACATGTCAAAGCAATATATATTTTTGCTCTTCATGTTTGGACTGTTTGTTTATGAGATACCTGACAGGCAGTGCATGAGTTTACAAGTGTCAGTGATTTAAACAAAACAGTAGTTACTGTAGCAAATTACTGATTATAACACTTGCCTGGTTCCATCTTTAGATAGTGCTGTCTCCTGCTGTGTGTTGCTATGTGGTCAGAGGAGATAGAAAAGAGCTTGGGGTTCACATGGGTGGAGAGCATTAGGGAATTGCCAGACTGTTTTGCACACTGGGTAGCATTCATCAGCATTAGAAAGGCACTCACAGTTAGTTATGTCAGGCATTACATGAACAAACAGAGCATTCTTGGCCAGAGAGAATGCAAACATTATGCAGTTTGGTCAAGTGGGCAGAGTACGGGTGTCCAATTCAAAGCATGGAATATGCTTGCTTGCTGTGTGACCTTGAATAAATTGATTTGCCTCTTAGTTTTTTAGTTATCTCATCTGTAGAATTGTAACTGTGTTGTTGATCTCCACTGAAAAATATTTTGGGATAATTTGCTAGAAAAAATCCCAGTGATGCCTACTTCATTATCTCTAGCAGAGCCCAGTGAGAGCACTTTAAATTTTAGTGCCAAGCTCACAGTAGATGAATCCCTTCTATTACAATGATTCACCCTCTTGAACCGAGGTTCTGGCTCTCAACACTTACCACTTTTGACAAGATATTTTCTATTGCTTCCTGAAAAATTAGTGGGGATGTAGCTGCTCTGTATTGTTGCAGCATCATGAATGAATTGCTTGCTGACGAACTTTTCCACTCCAACTACCAGATGTTCTCTTCCAGGATTTGTGGTCTCCCCCTTAAAACACTTTTAAAGTAGTTCACCAAATTCACACAAAGAATGTTCTTTGTTTCTCCAAATGATCACAGAACCATTAACACAGAGCATTTGTAGTTGTTCTGGTTTTGGGAAGTCACATACACCAAAAACTGAGATACAGCACTGTCCAAGGAAGGCCTACAGTGATACTCTTCTCTAAAAAAAGAAGCACCTAGGAAGATGCTGGTGGGAATCTTTGAAAACATTCCCTCAGGTGAACTCAGTATGTTTCAGAATATCAAGATTTTACATAAAATCTAATGTTTGGTCTTACTTTGGAATTAGCTGTGAAGTACCACAAAGGATGCACAGTTTTTGTGAATTGTTTTGGGGGAGGGGGAAGGGGCATAATCTCCCAAATCTATTTCTTTTAGGGCTGACATTTTGTTCCCTAAGCACCATCATACAACTAACTTGGCCAACTTGTACATGCCAGCATCACCCAAAGTGACATCTGAAGGGAGTTTGTGGTGGATTTACAGGGGTGTACTCCTTCATCTGCTTCAGTTAATGGTGACTCCAAAGGCTTTTGCATGGTCAATGAAAGAGAGACTTGGGACATCTTGAAAACCGATGGGAAGAGTTTATGGTGGTATAAACTGTCAGAGTTATAAATGTCAGCCACTTCTTAAAGATATGAATATTTGCCTGCTGATTATGGAATTCAGCCTTTTCCATCTAAAAGAGATAATTTTTAACTGAAGAGGAAAAAAGAGGCAGAAATATTCTCGAGGTAACGTATTTAAAGTGTCAGCTGATGCTGTTTTCAGTGCCTTAGCAAGAGACCACATTTAGTTGCAATGCAGCTCCTACAGAGCCCTGCAGTCCCCCAGGCTTTCACAGCACTGTTTCATTGGGATGGCAGAAAGACCTTCAGGCCTCTCAGGTTTATATCACACATTCTGTGGATATTTTCTTTGACAGTGGAGCAAGCTGGAGGCAGCCTTGGCTGCAGCTCATCTAGAGATGATTACATTATCTGCTCTGGGCCACCCTGTATTGGATAATAACATTTGGCTACTCATAAATAAACATCACGTGGAACCATTAGTCAGAAATTAAAGCTGTTAATAAACTGGTTCTGTGAAAGGGAACCTACCATGGTTATAAAATACTCAGGTACATTGTTATGATTTACCACCATAAAGTTACGCTCTATGTTCATGATGCCACAGGGCATCCTTAAATGGCCTGTGAGTTTTGTCATTCCTATGGACTTGAGCAACCCTTACAGCATCTAGTATATGATTATTCTGGAGTTTTTTGGAGTATTTTCTGCTCTTTCCTATTTTGTATAAAAGACTGTCTGCATGGATAAGCATACTTTCTATCGTCGTAATCAAAAACACACACAAAAAAAAGTTTTTACCTGATAATAAACAAGGGCTTGCATAATCTTCATCGTTCATCATCTCAAGCATCTCCACAAGCACAAAAACCTCCAAATGACCTTTTTTCAGTTTCATTTTAGAGATAGATCTGTATTACTCTGAAGAATAGATTTTTTCTTGCCTGTTTCTTGGATAACAATGTCCTTGTAAAAGGGAAATTCATCTGTCATATGGGATGAATGCTGAGTTCAAGTGACACTGAGATCCTCAGAACTGAGGTGAAAAGTCTAGCTGACTTACAGACCTTTTCAGGTCCTGGAAGGAGCTGTAAGTTTTTCCTGGAGCCTTCTCTTCTCCTGGCTGAACAACTCCTCTCATAGGAGAGGTTCTCCAGCCCTGAGATCAACTTCATGGGTGTCCTCTGGACTTGCCCTCACAGGTCCATGTCCTTCCTGTGCTGGGGACCCCAGAGCTGGATGCAGCACTCGAGGTGGGGTCCCACCAGAGAAGGGTAGAGGGGCAGAATCACCTCACACAACCTGCTGCCCATGTTTATTTTGATGTAATCCAGGGCACATTTGGCTTTCTGGGCTGCAAGTGCACATTGCTGAATCACAATAAGCTTTTTGTCCACAAAGTGAATTTCTTTCCTATGCTAATCTTGACCCATTCTCCATCCAGCCTGTATTTGTGCTTAAATGTATATTTAAGTAATACCTGTGTATGCAGTGTATATAGATATATGTTGTGTGTATGTATATATGTCTATTTCACCCCAGTTCATTAAAGGAAAAACCGTTTCCTGCTGGTTTCACCCGTCCTGGATGATGCTGTTTTACCACACAGATATTTGACATTGAGCTGTTTTACCATACAGAGAATAGCACCAGCAGAAAACCTCCTCCTTCCTGAAGAAGCTGCATGAAATAAAACGGGCTCCTTTCACAGAGCTCTGTCTCCAGCCCAGGTGAATTTAGGTCAGGATGTATTCTGCTGAATGGAGGCTTTGATTTTTGTTCTGAATGGGCGTGTGTTTGCTGTTCTCCCACAAGAGGGCAGCAAAGGAAAATGGTTGCTCAAACCCAAGACAAAAACATTCAAGGTCGTTTAAGCATTTAAGTTTCCCACTGTGTTTAATAAGATTCTGAAAATACCATTGTGTGGGAACTAGGAGAGCTTGCAGAAGCCACCTGGTGAGAGAAAGAGATTTTTTTTTTTTTTCTTCAAAAGCTCTCCAAGCTTCTCAATCTATTGATAGCTTAATGAAGTTATTTGCTATTACCTTCAAATATGCTCCCCGATCATGTGGTAACAGCACAGCAGCTGAGCAAGGTCTCCTGGGCTTCAGCATCCTCATCTCTAGTGTTAATTGCTCTCTTATCTCAGAATTTAAGTACTTTATCTCAAATCCCTCCTTCCCTTTCTAAACACTTCGCCTGCGAAGCGCTGACACAAATGGAAAGGGCTACACTTGAAGAATGACCTGGTGGCAACAAAACGATCTCACTCTGAGATATTTCATCCCAAAATCCAACCCAAGTAATAAAGGAATTCTGATTGGGTGTGTGGGGGTAGGGGGAGTGGAGGTTTGGGGCATTTGGGGTTGTTTAGCAGCTTTACCCAGAGTTATCCACGCAGATATCAGGGTGTTACAGCTGGTTCGAGTTGCTGGGGGAGTGTCTGTGAGCCACGGTGGCTGTGCCGAATGCAAATAGAGATTTAATCAAAGTGTTTCTGTGCAGCAAGCTGCATTTTCATTCATGTGTTCTGTAGTCCTTGCAGGCAGCCAGGGCCCCAACATGTTAATTGCCATTAAAATATCCAGAATTTTCCCCATTTTAAATGTTTCAGCTTCTAAATAAATGACAGAAAGTAGAGGGACGAACGAAAAAAAACCCAAAAAATTAGCATAGGAAAGTGAAGGCATCTTTCCAAGGGATGTATTAGACCTCGGATTTGGACCCAAATCTTAATTGTTTTGTAGCATCAGGATTGTGGTGTTTTCTGCTACCACTGCTGTCATATTGTACCTAACAGAAAGTGTGCTCTGGGTGATACCAGAACACAAGTGAGAGGAACAGGTTTGTTCATTCAGAGCAGGACCTCCCTCCGAGCTGGTGTCTTCCAGTGAATGCAGTAGAATGAGAGGTGAATTGCAGCAAACCACAAGTGCAGCCAAAACCCTTACAGTTTACCTGAGGCTGAGGATGCAGAGAAAATACCCCTTTTAAAATGATTTTCCAGGGCTACTAGGTCTAGGTGAAAGATCTGGTCATCCCTCCACCGTGTGCCTGACTGCCTGAAAACAAACCCTGGGCTTCTGCCCCAAGGGAAGCACCAACATGCTCCAACCTGCTGCTCAGATGAAGAAGGGGACAGTCCCCACTGCCATCTGAGGTGGACGTGGCTGTACAGAGCTGCTGCCTTAACTGAGACAAACTTGGCAGCCTGGAACGTTGCTCTGAAAAATAGTTGTTACCTCTGTGTGCCTCTGTCCCTGCCTCTTATTTTTTACTGCAAACTGACCTAATTCTTTTTTCCTAGTGGAAGAGTCATCTTCAGATTCAAACTAAAAGTGATAACTAAGCACTCAAACTAAAAGTGGTAACTGAACAGTGTACCTTGTCTGCTGCTGCTCACAGACTGAGACAGTCCAGCATTCACTGCAGAGCATCCCACGTTGTGCATCTCTGGGGAGCAGCTGGGTCTTGTCTGGGACCTGCCTGCAGCTGTGCAAGCTTCCCTAGCACATCTGTCTGACACCAGGGCACATCTCTCTGTGATCTTTGGGTCATGCTTCTCCTATGGCTTATTATGGTGAGGGGCATGGTCCCATCCCTTCAGGGTTGCAAGAATCAACCCTAGATCTGTTCCAGGGCAGGAAAGGCTCTGGCCCACTATTGGTTAAGACCAAAAATGAAACCCATGTGGAATACAACTATGAACACAGTGTAACACTTTAAAGCAAGGGAAAATGAAATCTTTTTTTGTGTTAGACTGAACATCTAAAATAGTAAGTACCATTCAGCTCTCTAGAGCTCTAGCAGATGGATGAACTGTGAGTGTTTTTTTAAGCCAAAGCACATCTCTCCAAGTAAAATGCCACTCTCCATTATTTTGAGTTGGAAGAATAATGAGAGAATCAATCAAATCCTCTAACACTGACTGAAAACAGACAGAAATCCATGAGTCCCTTTGAGGCTCTAAGAGGATGAAACTCCTCAGGCACTCTTCTAGAAGTGTTTGTTTATGGTAAGAAAAAAGTTTGATAGATGTGTATGGTCAGTTGAAAACAGCAGTCTTAAAAACCTTGTAAGATATCTGAAGTGAAACAACACTGTTCTTTAGGATCAACAACCTGGAATGCAATTTTGACTCTGATATGAACAAGCCAAGAAACATCAGACAAATCTCTTTGGTGCTTAGACCACTTCCTTCCATGTTCAGCCCATTTGTTTCTTTGGTAGCAGCCTCCTCAAGGCTGGCATTATAGACACACAGAAGCAGCTAATTAGTGATTAACACAGCCTGAGACCACTCAGGGAGCCTTGTGCAGTCCCACCGTGCTGGATCTGTGTACAGTGATGGAGTTGAGGAAAGCCAAGGAGGATCCCCTTCCATCAGCAATACCTCCTGAGGTGTTAGCACCCCACAGGGGTCTGTGTTAGTGCAAAAACACTACGGAATTCTTCCCTTCATCCACAGCATAATTGAACCTAGACCTGCACCTGATAATATTTCCAGGAGCACTGAAGAGATAACTAACTCCTTTTACCCAGTGTGGGGTGGGTCTCCAATTTTGGCTTGAGAGTATTACAAATCAAGGAGCATCTGGTGTAATATAAAAGTAAGTGTAGCATGAATGAACCATTTCCTTGTATTTTACTCAGGTGAGAGAATGTTTTGGAGAATATAAGGCTCAGGGTAGAGTTTTCAGGATTTTCTGGGCTGAGTCCCGGGCTATGTTCTCCTGATCAGAGACAACAAAAGTCCCATAACTTCATAAGTTGCAATATATTTTTAAGGTTGTTTTAAGCATTGTGGGAGCAATGATTTGTCTGTGCAGCTGGAACATAGTGGTGTTAACAACTGCAGCATTCATCCTGTGACATTCACAGGAATGTGCACACTGGATACCTGTAATGCTATAAACCCCAGGGCTTATGGACATGGATCTTAGAGGGAGATGTCCTGGGTGTTATTGTCAGTATTAGTTCCATTTAGGCATTCCTAGCACATCTAGCTGCTACACAGGACAAAAATACTAAAAAAATCTTTGATCTGGTTTGAAGGGAAACACAGGAAATACTGGGGATTGCAAGAAGAAATCAGGTTAGAAATGTGCTCACCTGTTTTCTGCCACTGTGCTTGTCATTTCAGTTGCTATTTCATTCACAACATTGTATCACAGATTGGTTTGGGTTGGAAGAGACCCTTAAATATCATCTCATCCAGCCTCACTGCCAAACCTCAAGGTTAGTTTGGGTCTTCCAGCTGACCTGAAAACCTCAGATGTTATGTGTCCTTCTGGAAAACCGATGTGGTCTTTGAGTAAAGTCAGATGATTTCCATGCACTTTAATTTGCATTCTAAATTTTTGGCCCTGCTATAAATACAATAGCATTATATTTTTGGACATATCTGCATTCCTTGTTGAAGGCAGAGGGCATTGAGCATGAGCAGAGCATCTGATAGTTGTTTATTAGAGGCTCACATGAGTTGAGAGCTCCTTTTAAAAATGATGCATTGTAGAGGAATGAAAACAGCAGATTTTTCTGCACATTAGCATTCTGTGCTGGTAAAAGACTGAGTGCTATTTAAGGGTGTCACAGGAAAGCAAGAAAGAGAGAAAGTTGTTCATAGCTACCTAAACAATGATTACACAGTAAATGGATCCCTCACAAAATACTGGAATGATTTCTAATGCTTGTGGTTTTCCTCTGCATGCAGCATGACAGATTTGCAGATGAATTAGACTGCAACAGTCAGCAGATGCGATTGTTTTCCAGAATCATTTTTTAAGACAACCCTACTGAATTCCTCTGATTTTTTCAATCACCCAACCTCCAAAAGGAGCTTATATTGTTTCTTTTTTTCCCCACCATCCATAACATATTACAGAGTTTGGTGTTTATTAACTTATACATGAAGTGAGACTTAAGAGCACATCAGTTTCATGACAGCTTGTTTCAGATGAGCAGGACTGAGCCTCTGTTTGCCCATGGATATGTCTTGTATGCAGTTTTGCATCCTGTCTGTTTCTGTAATTGTGAGTTTTTATAACTTCCATTATTTTCATCACAGAATTATAGAATTTGCTGAGTTGGAAGGGACCCATCAGGATCCTCAAGTCTTGGCCCTGCACAGGACACCCCAAGAGTCACCCCATGTGCCTGAGAGCTTTTTCCAAACCCTTTTTGAGCTTTGTCAGACTTGGTGCTGTGACCATTTCCCTGGGGAACCTGTTCCAGTACCCAACCACCCTCTGGGTGAAGAATCTTTTCCTAATATCCAACCTAAACCTCCTCTGGCACACCCTGAAGCCACTCCCTTGGCTCCTGTCCCTGGTCACCAAAGAGGTCACTGTCTGCTCCTCCTTTTCCCCTCATGAGGAAGTTGTAACTGCAGTGAGGTCTCCCCTCAGTCTCCTCTCCTCCAGGCTGAACAATCCAAGTGACCTCAGCTGCTCCTCATGGTACCAGCTGTCTTACTGAAAAAATATAGAAGAATTTGCACCTAACTCTGACAAGGGTTCAGGTAATGCCAAGTGTGGGAAGATTCATGTGCTAAAATGATTTCATATAAGTGTGCATATGAGTGTTTCAGCACCAAACTTGCTATCATGCAGGCAAGTGCTATAGCATAACTCAGGAGAGGTATCTGTTATGATCTGGCTGCTCTGGAAATAGAGCTCACAGTCCTTAATGTGCTTTGGCAGCCACAGTAATGAACATCACGCTCGGGGGCTCCAGTCCAGCAAGAGTACAAGAATCAACATGAAGAATGCCAAGTCCCTGGAGTGGCCTGTCAATACTGGCAGGATGATGATCATGAGGGAAGGTGAACAGCAAAGATCAGATTAAGAGGAGAAATTCATGGGGGTGTGTCTGAGACACCAGTTGGCACTTTGTGCTGTTTGTCTTGGAAAGAAAGGTCTTAGTTGAGCTGGCTGGTGTTCCAGCAAAACTTTGGGCTCATTCATTCCCCCAATTCACATTTCTGTGGCTGAGACTTGCATCAGGAGAGTGGAGACCTGAAGTGATTAAGGAGTCTTCAGACACAGCTGGAAGAAGATAAGGTTCCATGAATGCTTGAAGAAATGCAATATCTGTACTTCTGAGGAAAGGATTGGCTGTCTCTAGGTTGGGAGAGATATTTCAGGACTTGGTAGACTGTCAGGGTCCAGGTCATAGACTAAAATCAAGTGAGGTCAGAAATTAATGTTGATTTTTAGTTGGGTCATAAAACTAATTTATTTAGATTTTCCAGCCCTAGATGGTTTTGGTGTAAGACAGTAAAAACAGGAGCATAACCTGCAGAAGGACTGTGCCCACAGGCAATGCCTGCAGCTCTGAACACATGATCCTTGCCTTGCCTGGTGGTGGCATTATGAAAAGGTTATGTGCAACAGCACCTTTTGCCTGGATTTATCCTGAACCTGGTTACTTGCTGCTATGGGAATCAAAATTAGTAACTTGGTCAGCTGTGTCTGCTTCACCTTTTCCATCTCTCTGGCCAATAATTTCATCCTTCCTGAAGGTGCAAAAAGGAATTGCTGTGTCATTTATACTTGTTTCATGTTTCAAGTGTTTCTGCAAAGGAATAAAAAGTGAGCTTCTACAGCAGAAATACAATTTAATGTTTTCTACATAAATTAATCTAAAAAAAAGAGGTTTGTTGTTCCTCTGCAAGCCATCACACCTTGATTTTTTTCACTTATCAAAGACAGAGGAGGTAGGAAAAGTTGTAAATAAAGATTTTTCTGAAGAAGGAAGTTTTAACATAGTTCAAGGGCAGCCATAGAAGGGTACAATGGACTCAATTTACTCCAGCATGCAAAACTTCAAGCTTTTCAGACAGTAAGGTCATTATATTTCAGAACATTTATGTGGATACATTAAAAACATGATAAACCCCTGGGTTGTGCTTGCTGGCATTTCCCATGAGTCATAATGATTTCAGGACATCTATGACAGGCATCCAGCAAAGTGCTTTCCTGTTGTCTTGAAGAAGCTGCTTCTCTGCCTCAAAACCACCTTTAAGATGGTGTAAGATATAGTAGGAAAAGACTGAACCTCAGAACTGTGGGTTAAACTGCACAAAGACAACCAACAGAAAGGAATCATGGTGCATGACATTTCAGATGCAATTGTTTGCCTACATAGTTAAAAAAATTACTATTTTTAAACAGCATCCAAGGTGCTTGATGGCACTGAACTGTTCTCCTTCCACTTAGATATATTGAAAATGTCTGCCCAAAGATGACCCTTGTGAAATTCTCATTTCATGCCCCTGAGCAGGATGGTATGTCTTTAAGAAATCTGCCCTGACCTGACACTGCCTCTGGTGTGAAATAGCTGTGTAGGCTCAAAGCACTGTTAAAAGGCTTGAAGTGCACTGGAAACTGTGCTCCCTTCTCCTGAGGCCCCCGATGAGAGAACAGTGTGACTGGCTGTGCTCTGAGGTGAGGCACTATTAATAATTCAGAGCAGCAGAGACTTATTCTGCCTTGCCATTGTGACTTTCCAGTTCAAATCTCTCACCTCTGTCATTTGGTGGGAACTGCTAATCCAAGTGAAATATTAGGAGTTATTCTCATCTTGGTGTCAGAATTAGGTAACAGTGCATTTTGGGTAGGGCAAGGGAAAAATTCTTCTTGTCAGCCTTTGTGAGAAGTTTGAGAAATACATCATGACTTGCAGGTTGTAAGTAGGTAATTGGGATATTTGGAGGGTATTTTATGAGCATTTAATGTGCCTCTTTTTCTTCCCTCCAGACAAGTTCAGAGGCAGCTTTTCCTTTCATTCTTCTTTTACTGCATCTTGTGTTTTCTGTTCCCAAGAGGCTTTTCTGGACGTGGAATAAAAGTGTACAGAAGCCTTGTCAGACTGGGTATCTCACATATATAATGTAATATGTTTACACTAATATGACAGGGACACATCATTATAATAAACTAGTCTTGCAGAAAACAATTCATTTAAGTCAAGGACACGTTTCTCATTATAAAGGAAAGTATGAACACCCTCAGTTGGACAAGGTCACACAGCTCAACACCATAAACACTTCCTGACATCTCACTGAACCCTGTGTGAAGAAACTCTTGTTAAGAAACAAATACTTTTCCCCAGTGGATCTTACAGCCTTGCTTCGAACAACTGCAATGGGGAGTGATTGCTCTGAGCACTGGGGTAAGGAAGGAAAAATGGCAGAGTGAGCAGTAAGGGGGTGGGAATGGTGGAATGCAATGTGGGAGTAATTGAGTTTCTTTCTCGATGCTTGACTACAGAGTTTTTCGGTAAAATCAATGAAGCAGTTATATAAGTGGTTGGGAAGCTAAATAGCTTGGTAGAGTGTCTGCCAGTGAGCTGAGCCACTGGTTTGCAACGCCTCCAGTGCATTCACAAAGGGAGACATATAACAAATTCTGTTTTTTTCCAGGCTCTGAATCAATGCATGAAATTGAAAAGGTTTTCCTTCCTCATCTTCAGTCAGTACCTCATCTTCAGTACTAGCAAGAGCTGTGAAACATTCTCAGGACTGAAGATTTTGCCTTTTTCTCTTTTGGTTGTTTATCTTTGTGATGAAAAGATAATGCCAAATTTATAGATATAGAAAACAGAAAGCTTGAATTATCCAGCCTGTCTGTTGGAATTTTACAGATTAGAGAAAACACATTGTTCCCCATCAGAGGACTCAGGCACTTGTATTTGAATAAAGCATCATTTCCACAAAGGTCTCCATAATCTTATTTTGAACTCCAGGAGATAACAGATCCATTGTTTTTCATTGTGTCCTGTTCCAGTGGTTAGGCATATTTGCTGTCAGACGTATGTGCTTTATTTCCAGTTTGATCTTTTGTAGCTTCCAATCATAATTTTTGTTCTGCTTTCTTTCACTAGATTAAAGATGTCTCAAGAAACCACTATTTTTAACCCAAGAAAGCACTCCTACAATGGAATTAAATCAATTAACTCCAGTGAAGCCTTCATTTCTCTAAGCTACACAGCTTGATTTAGTTCTGGCACTGACCTACAACAGAATTTTTACAAACACATTTTTTACAGTCTTAGGGATCATATGACCATAGAATCATTTAGGTTGGAAAAGACCTCTAAGATCAACAAGTCCAACCATTAACCCACTACTGCCAACTCCACCATAAAACAATACCCTAAGTTCCATGCCTACACCTCTTTTAAATACCCCTGGGGATGGTGACTGCATCACTTCCCTGGGCAGCTTGTTCCAATGCCAAACTATGCTTCAGGAGAATAAATTGTTTTTCCCAAGATCTAATCTTAACCTCTCCTGGAGCAAGTTGAGGCCATTTCCTCTTGTCCTGTCTCTTGTTACCTGGGAGAAGAGGCTGACCCTTCCCCAGCTACAGCCTCCTGTCAGGGGTTTAGAGTGATAAGGTCTGAGCCTCCTTTTCTCAGGGCTGAACACCTCAGCTCCCTCAGCTCTTGTTACCTGAGCTGCTCCTCATTAGACTTGTGCTCCAGACTTTTCTCCAGCTCCACTGTCCTTCTCTGGACACTCTCCAAGAACTCAAAGTCCTTCTTTTTATGAGGGACCCAGGACTGGACACAGGGTTTGAAGTGCAGGCTCACCTGTGCTGGGTGCAGAGGGAATGGTCACTGTCCTGGTCCTGTTGGCCTGTTGGAGTAGCAAAGACTGTTACAAAACTGTAAGCCAGGCTGAAAGAGTCTGACATCTAAAATGGACTTACACAGAAGACAGGTGCCCAAATTTGAAGCTATGGCCTTGAGCAAAGGTGATGATGGCTGTTGTTTAGATGTAGTGGCTGCTGCCTTAAAAAGAGGAATTCTGCTTGGATACCAGTCTGTGCTTCAAAGACAGATTAAGAAAGTTTTTTGGTTTTATTTTACTGGTTTTTCTTAACCTTTGGAATATGGACCAAAACCATCTTCTTCCTAATGTATTGATGCTAAGATGCAATACTTTCTGACATTCACAAGATATATTCAGGCATAGATTTGAAAAAGAGATGGATAATAATTTGGAGCTATAAGGATGGTTTTTGGACTCTTAATCAAAGAATCCATAGTAGGGTATGTCTAAGTATCTGAAAGTGGAAGTCCCCATTGCAGCAGTTACTGTCAAAGTTTTCTTTTTTGGATGTTTGACAGGAGATTTTCCAAAGAGAGAACCTGAAGGCAGGGGTCGCTTTGCCTAGCTGAGACTGGCCAATGCCAATATGCTCTGCATGGGAATACAGACTAGGTGTGAAGGCAGCATCAAATGTGAAAATAAAACCTATGCAACTGAGTTCTAGGGCCAATGGGTGATACTGGTGTTCTCTGTGCTCACCATGACCTTAAAGCTGAAAATAAACTAGGGACTTTTATCCATAAAGCTCAAAATAGAAAATAGCTTGGAACTTTTTCCATGGAGTTTCTTTTTCCTTTTTTTTTTTTTTTTTTTTTTTTTTTTTTTTTTTTTTTTTTTTTTTTTTGTTTTTTATATATATAATTCTCAGGCTCATAGAGGCCCTTCTGCTCTAGTCCTCTAGCTCTGAAATTGATGTGAGCAGAAAGATGGGGTGAATTGGTGCCTGAGATTGCCTTGCAAACAGGCTGTGTAGGAAACTTTCAGTTCATAGTGGTGAGGACAGCATAGCTCTGGGAAGGAAGTTTGGTGGAGCTCCACAAGCTGCAATGGGCACGTGACCTATCTTGTCTGAGGGAGCAAAAGGAGGAAGTGTTGTTACTTAAATTAAGTTTTAAGTATTGGTGAATTTTTTGTTTCTGAATAAAATCAGACTGGAAAAATAAAATGGAAATTAGGAGTACTTGGATTTCTGTTTGTTCTGCAGGAAACAATTTAAAAAAACCTAAACAAATAGAAAAGGATGTTACTGGAGATGGTTCCATGAAAACTTGTCTGCTAACATCCTTATGGTGGTTTCTGAGAGGTAAGGGCTCCTGCCAAGTTAATTACCAGGAAAAGGGGAGTCCCACTGGGCAGCAGGTGACTGCACTCTGCAGTGTCAGCTGTGGCATGTGGGATGTATTCCCTGTGTCCTCATTGTCCTGTGAACAGGTCTGGGAGGGCCAAGCTGCCAAGTGTAACAACTTGCAGATAATCAGGCTGTTAATGAAGAATGAGCTGTAAAGGCAGAGTGTTGATTCACCTTGTGGTATGGATCCTGCTGGGAACTTCTTCCCAGCATCATTCAGATGGGTAAAGTGCTAAAGAACAGCTCCCAGCTCGTTCAAGCCTCTGGTCTTACCTTTCTTGGGAACAGGGACACAGGGAATGAATTAGTGCCACTGCAAGACTTGGTCTTATCCATACAGAAGGTGCTGACTCTGAGACAGGGTTGTAACTCCTGACTCCTGGATGGAGCTTTAGAGCATCGATCTGGGCACATCCAAAAGAGGCAATCTCTCATCTGGAGCAAAATTACTCAGTGATTTATGGAAACTTACAAAACTGACAGCCTGTCAAAATAGTCTCTGTGCAGAATGATGAATAAGTTGAGGCTGTTGTATTTTTTTTAATTATCTTAAGTAACTGATGAGTTAATTAAAATTATGCTTAATATCCTGTAGCTGTAATAATATCCCTTGGGGTACTCCATGTCACTACTGCTGGGAGTGAGTTCTTCAATCAAAAGTCGTTTCACACATATAATTTGATTTAGAACCTTAGATTTTCAGCAAACCAGCTGAGATTACTTCTTCTTTGTCTCCACTGTGGCAACAGTGGTGCTTTTTTATTTTCTATCAATATTGTAAAGCTGAAGGAGGCACTGATTTCAGGACCCTCCAAAGGTACATGTACTGTGAAACAGAGAGGTGTTCAGTAAACCAATATTAAAATAATATTCTGTGATCTATTAATATTTCACAACCAGAAAAACAGAACACCTTGAGGTGAGGGAGATCCGGGTCAGGAGAAGTAGCATGAGATGGCATTTTACAGGAGATTAACCAGCCCTGCATATAGCTGTTGTTTTCACATGAAAGAGCTGAATGAATCAGTCTCTGGGTGGCTCTGTAACTCTGACAGCTATCACATATAGAACAGCTTAGGGGTAGATAGATAGAAAAGAAGAAAATTTTTAGAAAAAATTGGGTCTTATCTACTAAAGTTATGTAAACAACAGATTTTTTTTTTGTTTTTCTGGAAGAGCTAATGAGAGCATTCCTTAAAAACTGCTGTAAGCCTCAAGTGCCTGGAGATATGCATATTGAGTTTTTACCCCTTCCCTCCCATCTGCCAGCTGCTCTGCTGTCATATTTTTTTCTCTCCTCCAGCCAAACTCAGAGCTGGGGAAAGGCACACCCCTAATTGTGTCACTGCACAGAAGAAGATCGATGGGGAGGTTAATAAGTTGACTGTGCAATTATAATGCTCACCATGTACCACTGACGATGGTTAATGTGGTTATTTCCCGCTCCTCTGATTATTTTTCTGCCTGTTTGTCAAGTCAGCTGTGGAGCCAGGCTCTGCTCCCTGCCTTGCTACTCCACAGAGGGCAGCCCCAGGAAACTTGGCTATCAGACACTTTGCTGTGCTGGGTGTTTGTATAAACTCCTTGACTCCCCGTGCACTTAGGAAAGGCAGCTGAAGTTTGCTAATGAGAAAAGGATTAGGTGAGGTGGGGGATTTTTGTTTGTTTTTTTAGTTTTTTTTTTTTTATTGCTGTGCTTTTCCAAATGTGAAAACAACTGTGAAATAATCCAGAATGGATTAAAGGTGAGGACAGTGAGTTGTTTTTTCCCCTGTTTTTAAAAGCTAATTTTGAATCCCTTTTTTTGTTAGCACCCAGTTCTAAATGATATCACACCTATCACGTTGTTCTCAGTAGAGTTAAACTCAGTGGTTTGAGTTTTAATGTGAGCCAAGAGTAGATACCTTGACTGGTATTGGTACCTAACTGTGAATTCCTAAATATACATTATAAAAATTGGTCAACAGCGTAAATTAATTAACATTAAAGCTCCTTCACTGCCCTTCAAACAAACACTCTTGCTACTGGTATAACTTTTTGCAAGAATATAGGCATGATAGTTGCAAAATTGCTCTTGGAGCACTACAAAGTAATGATTTTTGGTACAGAAATATTGTCCAGATAGTCAATATTCCATCTGCTTTAATGATTGAGTACTTCAAAGCATAAGCTGCCCTTGATGCAGTTGATTGTTATGTTGCTTTTCAGAGAAGAAAGCTGTGGGTTTCAGCCTGTTTATTTAGAAATCATTTAAGAGCTCCTGACATGGACTTATTGGAGGAACGGAGGTACAAATTTCTGAGGAAGTAGCCTGTTTCTGTGTAGAGAACATTTGTAGAAAGAAATAAGATCACATCAAAGAGTATAGTCAAATTTTGCCAAGGCTTTCTTCTCTAAATAGGGAAAATCTATGAAAGTCCTCAATATTTCCTGGCCACTTTGGCTGAAGTGTTATAGTATCAAGGCAATTTGCTATTATTAACCCAGACATCTCTGTTTCAAAGGATAATTACTAAGTGTTTGGGTTTATAGGTCCTCCTTGTATGAGTAATTCTATCCTTTATGAACAAGAAACCCTGAAGATGGTCGTGAGGGAAAGCTGAACATGCTTACAGTACCATAAAGTCATGGAGTACAAGCAGACTGAGACCATAAATAACAGCTCTGCTCCACAGAAGACAGATGCTACAATGAGAAATAACATTGCTGAACCTGTAAGGTCACCACATATCAAAAGGAACAAACAGTGCAATTTCTGGGGTGACAAATAGCCAGCAAGTGTAGAGAAATAGTCTCATGCAGGGATTTACCTGCTACAGTAAAATGTGAAATTCCTCACTAAAGAACTGCTCATGGCAATGAGCTGATTTAACAGTAATGAGCTGATTTAGCAAACTCTTTCTCTGGTCAGCAGGAACTCAGGCTTCACTAACCAGTGATTTTTCTTGGGAACACAGTTATACTAACAGGGATTTTGAGAGGGATAACAGAGAAAGACATTTGTGTCTCTGATAAGAAACGAGAAATTTTGAGCTGTGCTAAGGAGCAGTGAAGTTGCCCTCATAACTCCAGTCTCCAATCCTGTTATCCAGTTACCACCTTCCACTCCCTTTGAATTGTCATTACAGAGGTGGTGAAAATTAGAAAATCAGTTCAGCTAGGGTATTAGCAAGAACTGGATATTTAGAGGACCAGGAGAAGTGAACCCATCCAGCACAGAAAAAAAAAAAAAAAAAAAAAAAAAGCTGTTAAGGAGAGGACAGCTGTTAATGAACTGTTTAAACCAGCCAAAGCTTCCTTATTTAGTGCCTGAAATATCACTGTAAACATGAAATTAATTTAAATGCTTCAGATATCATAATTTCCATGTCTTCATCTCCTACAGTATCAGCACTTGCCTAGGTGAATTGAAGAGTTTGACTTTCCATATATGGCATAAATATCATATTTGTGGGGACTAAAAGGAGTAATACATTTGGAATGAGAGCTCAGTTATGGGTAGAAACACCACTGGTTATAACATTTCAGACTGCTCATTTCTCTCTTTAGACCCACTGTTCAGTGATACAATTTTCTGTGGGATTTACTTGTCTATCTTCCTTATTTTCAATTTCAGAAATATGGCACTTTACTGATAAAACACTGCCTTACAAACCCATTCATTGGGTCACTTTACAATGAAACATTTTATTTTTTTATCTAATTAAAATTAAACATTTTCATGTTTTTGTTCCTCTTTTATTAGTAAAACAGTAAAATGTCTTCTTAAATATATTAGTCACGATGTTCTAGCCAAATTTGGCATCTTCTAAAAATGAGGCTAATCCAGTGGCAGTGCTCCTAAGAATCCCAAGTTTTCATTAAGGGCCAGGTAACAGCAGCTGCAAAAACAAGTCTGTATTTACAAAGAATCTGTATGTTGCACTGTACTGTTTGAGCATGGTTCATCTGGGGATAGCTGTGCGATTACAGGCTCTGCTCTTCCATCTGTGATTTACTTTAAAGATAGTATTTACTGAAACAAACCCAGCTCCTTTGAGAACAGACTTGGTGAGAGGTTCATTCATGCACTTTACAGCCCAGTGTGAATCATGGCATGAGTGCATGCACCAACCTGGGCTATGTATTTACTCTTTCCAAGGTGAAGTTGATTAGCCAGTCTCCAAAAAGTTAATCTCCTTTTGATGCAGGGCTGGTAGCACTGAGATGTGCCCTTGTAGCATCTCACTAGGACTGTCTGTGCTGGCACACAAATAATTTAGGGTGTTCTCAGTCTTGACTTCTCCTTATCTTGGGGCAACTGAGTGGGAGCTTAGCAGTGAGTTTGGTCTTCTGCTATACTTCAACATGCACTCATTTCATGGCCTCAGAAAACCCTTGTTTTGGTGACAACTCAGACTGGTGACAGGGTTAAGAGCTAAGCTCTGGAAAACAACACCAGAGAATCTGATTAGTTTCTTGGCTGTACCATTGAATCAGCTGGAGGCTTCAGACGTATCAAGGTGTTCAAAGTGTAACTGTTGTCTGATTGTCTGTGTGCCAGTCAAGACACCACAGTGTGTTTGAGCCCTCCAAACAGGACTGATGGACATGACACAGTGCCCAGAAGAGAGCCTTGACCTCCTGCCTTGGGTGCAAGAGGTCAGGTGGACACCAACATACAATTTATCTGCAGTGCAGTCACTCACCTGTGAGGAGGACACCTTAGTCTGGAAATTCAGAGGTTAACCACAACTGGTTGGGGAAAGATGCTGACACCATTTGTTAAAATACAGGAATCTGAATCTCATCAAATATCACACCAGGAAAAAAAAAATCACTCTCCTTCTAAAAAAAATTAAACCCTTTTTATTTGTATATTTATTTTTATATATAAAAGAAATACAAAAAACAACCCCACAAACAATGCTGATTATGGCAATTCAGTTTTGTCAGCCCCCTCTGCTTGGGCTGCTGCCTCAGATCCACCGGGGGTGAGCAAAGTCCTCCGGTTGTAATGTCCTTTTATGATTCCAGAGTTATTGTTTTCATTAAGAATTTGTTTCTGTTTTTGCCTGTTAAGAGACTGTACAAGTCCTAATACAACAGCTGCTAATGAATACTGTCCAGTCAGTTTTCTTGGTTGTAGGATTAGAGGATTTGGTTGAACTCTTCCTAGAAGAAAATATGTTTTGATTTTTCCTTCCTGTTCACTGATACCTTTGACATAAATTTCTCCCCGGTAGTCGAAGGCAAATCCCCGGTCCTTCAGGATCAGATACGTTTCTTCAGGCACTTGTATTCTGTCACTAACACCTGTGCTGTCCATTCGACTTGCTAAATTCACTGTCTTGCCCCAGATATCGTACTGGGGTTTCTTAGCACCAATAACTCCTGCTACAACAGAGCCATGGCTAATCCCTAAATAAAAAAAAAAAAAAAAAAAGAAAAAAAAGGAGAATATAAACTGTTTACAATAATGACTAAAACTTAAATTTGCACTTAAAAACTAGATGAAGCCTGGTTCAGAAACACTTATCTCCAGACTTAAGAAAGAGGTGCATATATAAAGAAATTAAACAACAGCAACAAAAAATCTGGAAAAGCTAAAATTTGAAAAGTGATCAAAGCGATATCAACAAGGTTGTTTTATGGGACACCCATGTCAGTGGAACCACAATAGTTATGTGTCATCTGTATTCCTCACATTATTGTCAAAGCTCCTGAAAACTCATTATCAGATAGTAGGAAAGATTTCTGGAACTACACTTGTTGAGGGTGACCTTGTTAGCACTATGTAGTCAAGAAATTGCATTTTTATGTTCTGTGAAGTGAAAATATGAAAGCATTCTGTGAAGTTATTGAAAGACTGCATTTTGTAAGATTTTAAAGCACAAGCACAAGCACAAGCAACAGCTTTTTTTTTCTATAACAGTGATTTTGAAATAGTTTTAATAGAGTGTAAGATATCTTTTGGAAAAGGATTTTAGTTTTTAAAGTTATTTTTTTAATATTAATAGAAATATTATCAAATACTCTTGCATTCATGCTCTATGAAATCTTAAGTATGGATGCCTGCTCCTTGAGAATTTTTGGGAACTGTGAGTTTTGCATTCAAAACTGTTAGAAAGTGCAGATCAGATAGTGATGCAGTGACCCTCATGCTGTGGCTGATGAATATATTTCAGTTTTTCTATGTCAGGATTATCTATAAAAGACATGTCTCTTCCAGGTGTTTGTTTTTGTTTTGGCCAGTGATCCAGTCAGCATGAGCAGTCATCAAATTTACTCCTGCTATGTGCCATATAAAAAGGCCATTTTTTAATGTCCCATCCAACTAGCCATGCAGGATATTCCATCCAGAACAACAGCTTACCCATCACTGCAATTCAGACATGCTGCCACTGGTCAGGTCAGAGATGGAATTCAATTTTTGTGCAAAACAGAAGTACTACTCACAGGGTTTAGGAGAAACTAATTTTGTCCCTTTACTGAAGAAGAATATTATACAGGGAGATTAATTAGAAGCTGAGTATCAGTCTTGGGGTTGGATCTAGGTTGTCCTGTTCACTTTCTGTGTTATATCTGTGGGTTCTTAGCACCAGATTTACTAAAGACAGTAAATTAATTATGTTCCCTGTTCACAATTCACTGAAACATTGAATTCCTGCAATCCCCAAATCAGGGCCTGTATTCTGCAAATGGCTTTGTGTGGGATAAGGCCAATTTAAATACAGAGGATACAGTATTTGGACTCTCCTAAAATGTGCATGTCCTTGCAATGTTCCTGGAGTGCACTCAGTGGAGTCACACCCTTGCAGACAAAACCCCATTTTAACTCTTGTGTTTGAGCCGTGCTTACCAATACGGAGCTCAAAGTTGTTGAACGAATGTTTGTTGATCTCCTGTATGCTTTCATTCAGAGCTATGGAGAAGTCAGCCAGGGCACACAAATGTCCCCATTTGTCTTCACATTGCTGAGGAAAAAATTATACACCAATATGTTAATGAAGTTTTGCATTTGCTCAGCTGCCACTCATCCCTACAAGAACAATGTGTTCGCATTTGGAATCTAGCCTCAGCATTCTAGATGAAAGAGAGGTACACTTGTATTAATAGTAATGCTTCCCATTATGTTAAACTTGTTTAACTGGATAGAGAGCAGCTTAAAGGGCCAGAGAAAGTAACTTTCTGTCAACAATCTGACAGGCAATCATGAGAATTAGCTAGGCATGTGAAACATGTCTAAGGCTGAGAAAGAAAGTACAGAGAGGATTGAGATTGCTCAGACTCAAGAGTCGAAATCTAGTGAGAACAAAGGATGGCCCACATAAGCAAGAAGTAGAGTGAAAGAAGTGAAGGATGTGTGCAATTCTCCTTTGCTGAAACTGTCACTCAGGACAAGCATCAATTCAGGTGCTCTCAGAGATGTAATGATGACAGGAACAGCAGGGCAAGCCAGGCAATCTGGGGTTGGTTAAATGAGAGAGAAAAGGATCTTCTGTAGCTCATTAATTGCCTTTGCTTAGGGTAGGCAAGTCACTCCCTGCTCCTTCCCTTCCATTTCCATTCCTACAAAGCAGTTGATATACAGATGGGGATCAGAAGTAGGTTTTAGTCTTCCCAGAACACCAACAGAACAGATGATGGGGCAGGGAGTGAGGAGCAGCTGTGGGTTTGGCCCAGTGATGGTATGACCTCTCCTCATCTGTTCTGAAGCAAGGTAATTCTTCAAATTTCCAGTTCATAGTACAAAGGATTGTAAATCCCTCCCTGGGTCATGCAGTCCAGCCCCTTGCATTTTCATCATCCTGGGTGTTTAATGCTGCACATGAACATCTTGGCATCACCCTGTTCTGTTCACACCATGCTTGGTCCTTATCCTTAACTCACTCTGTTCAGAGTGCCAACCTCCCTCAGCAGCCTGCACCTCTTAGGTGCTGACAAGGTGACAGACATGTACGTATGACAAGTATATTTAAAACATGTATTTAAATTCCATTAAGCTATTATAGTTCAAGAAAAGAGATGAGTTAATCAGTCTTGGAAAGGCAGGGGAGCTTTTTTCCTTTTGAATTTTTATCCCCATCAGGAGTTAAAGGAAGCCATTAGGAGCTGTGTAGCTATAACCAACTATCTCCCTGTTGTTCTATGCTTCTTTACTCTTGTCTACACAGAAGCATTTTGACAATCAAAAATCCCATGCATATCTAGTTTTATGGATTTCTAGCTGTCAGCATCACTTGTTACTCTGTAGGCGGGAGATGCTCAGCTAGTTACACTCCATGTGTTTTATAATGTGTTCTTAACAAACAATGGAAATTTTCTGGTTTAAAAAGCTCATGATAATCTGGCTTCTGCTTTTCAGAAATTGTGATCAATGTGGGTAGTAGCTGTTCCCAGCCTGTGACCGATCAGGGGCAGCACACCCCTTTTGTGCTGCTCTTCCTGGGGACTGGCACCAGTTGTCAAAAAAACAGATTTCAGGAGCAGATGACTTCTTCTTGGATGTATTTTGGAGCCTCGTCTAATTTGTTTCCAGGCAAATTCTTGGGTGGAATTATGAATGGATTTCTCTCGTCTGACTTATGTGAGGTTTATGGCTGTGACTGTGCATGTGTCCTCTGTGACTATTTATCCCCTTAGCTTGGTTTGTGTTTTCTTCAGTTGAACTGATGAGCTGCTTTCTTTTTGATGTGTAGTTACCATGCTGTCTGCAGATATGCTGTATCAAAAAAGAGTATAAATGCAGCATTATGCTTGCATAAGTACACTGCCAGTTAATAGATCCTCTCTTCATCGATTATTGGAAGTTGTCCTGTCTGAGTTACTGAGGTGGCTTTGGAGTATGTCTGAAGATATAGATAGATCTGATCTAGATTCACATTGATGTGACTGAAAAAAATTTTTTTTACTCTTATAAACCTAAATTTGAGGAAAGAATCCATATGGTTCTTGTTCCAAGCACAAGATGGCATTTCAATTCATCAAGAAGTGCAACTGCTGTCTGCCAGAAGCCCCAAATGTCTACTTTATTTTAGCAAAACAATTTTTATGGACAACATAAAGGTAACACTTGTATTTTCAAATATAAATGGTCAGAATAATCACAAGCTTTGCTTCTCATAGAAAATGATCCTCTTACCTGTTTTTCAGGTGATAATCCTGACACGGCCATGTACGTGCTGCCAATTGTTTTAATTTTTTCAATATCTTGAAATCTCTCTTCACCTAGTAACTAATACATATGTAAAAAGAAGAATACAGTTACTTCTGTAATTTCTAACACAAAATGCTTCTAAAGATGTGAGAATGTATTTCTATATCCGTAGAATCTTCCAGTCAGTCATGGCATGTAATTTATTCTGGGTTCTGGGGATCACTGATCTGGAACTCTGGAACATCATCTACTCACTGAGTGCATGCAAGCTAAATTGTGCTGTTTGGTAAATTCCACGATGGATAATATAAAAAATGCATACTCCAGCCTAAGAGAAATGCATCCAAGTCCTGCATTTCCTGAGGTATGATCATTGAATATTAGTGAAGATAAACTCTTTGTGTATGTATGTGTCAATAGAAGACTTGATCACTTAAAATTGTGGCTAAAACTCTACTGGAGGAACTCAGTTTGCAAGTTAGGTGCTTCTACAGCAACAGGTAAGGTGATGAGAACAATATTCAAGTCCAGGCTGGTTGGGGCTCTGAGCAACCTGGTCCTGTGGAAGGTAACCTTGACCATGGCAGAGGGGCTGAAATGAGATGATCTTCCAACCCAAATCATTCTATAATCCTATGATTTTACATAGTCAATGGATGGATGTAGATGCCTCCAAAGAAATCCTGTAAGAGTCCAAGTCCTCTTACAACCCCTGCTTCCCTCTACTTAGTGTCTTTCTGGACACCAGCATGTCCAGTGGATCATTCAATCTATAAATTTGTTATATATTTTCCCCTTCTGACAAAAATTCCAAGAACCAACGGGAAATGGTAAATCTCTGTGTCTATTTGGGATTTGCTATAGCTGTGGGTGTTAAGTAGGTATAAAGAATTTGTCAGATTGGGAATCTGGAAGAAGAAGAATAAATTTAGTTGCGTGACTAAAGTACTGAATGAAGTGGGAGTCAAAGTTTGGTCCTTATTTAAAGTCCATATTTATGGTTTAGCTTAAGACTTTCCATGAAATAGAAACTAGAGACTTAAATTCCTTGAAAGACCTTGGCAGAATTCAGGATTTGGATTCTATAAGTGATAATAGAGTGTGGGATATGGGCATCAATCACCTAATTAATGGAAAATATTTGTTGCTGGTGTTAATGCCAAATACCCAGTGAAACTTTGTGATAAGCTGTATGGTATCTGATAAATTTAGGGATCAATATGGTTATGAAGTCATGGAAGAAAAAAAGCACTTCACCAAGAAAAGGAATTTCAAACTTTCAATCCTAAAGCCTCAATTTAGTTGGGGTTTAAATGGAAAAAAGTCTTTTAGTGGTCAGGCAAGAACGTAACAAAATATTTTCCCCTTTCTTTTTCTACACTGTTGTGCATTCTTTTTTTTCCATCTTGGGGGTTGGAATTTCCAGTCCACTAAAGGGATTGTTCCATTCAAAGGGAGAAACATACCAAAGGCATAACATGAAATATGCCCTGCCCCTGAAGCAAGCCCAGCGCAGGTCAGGCGGAGCGCCGGGGCCCTGGGAGCTCTGCTGTGGGTGTGCAGGTCTGGCACCATCTGGCTCTCATGGGAGGCTGCACAGCACTGCACGTAGGGAACACAGAGCCATATGCTTTATGGCCCCTGTCCAAGCCAGGAAAGTCCAAAGACTTGACCTGCTTCTCATTTTTCTTCAAACTGCCAGAACAGCCCATTGAGTACCTTTCCCTCTAACAAGGGCAGCTCTTCCAACTGCTCTCTTAAAGAAAAAGATCATTTCTTGTAGCTCTGCCTCTGAGCAGTCTGAGAGCACCTCTCTGCAAGAGAGGAAAATGGTCTTGCTTGAAAACATTCCATATTTTCATTTCCAGATGGTTGCTGGAAGCAACAACAAGCAGCACACTATTTAAAAATTTATAATAAATATCTAAAATTACTCTTTTTAGGAAAGAAAAAATATTGGCTGCCATGCAATTTAGAAAAAAATATCCCAAGTTATGGGTTTTTTCCTCATTCATTATTGTTTCCAAATCTCCTGTTTTTTTCTTTTTTTCCCCTGCTTTATTTGGCCTGTTCAACTGCTTCTTTCCTTCTTCAAATAATGGTTATTCATGGTATGACAGGATGATGGATTTTGATATTGGGGAAAGATATTTCAACTCAGTCCTAAATCAGCTGCCATTTCTTAAAACATTTTCAATAGGCTGCTAATTTAACATGATAGTCCAGGGACACATTTTTAAACACTAGAATGTAGCTTGCATCTAAAAAGAAACTAATGGCTTGATGCTGCAATTCATCTACAGCCAAGGTTGTGTGAAGGTCAGACCCTCGGATCAGATGTACAAAATTGTACAAAAAAAGAACATTGCAGGACATGGAACACAACTGCAAAGTAATTAAAGAATCTGAAAGCTGGATCCTGTGTTCTGTTGAAACCTCTGCTTGTGGCAACATAATATATTAATATCTGTTGTGATATGCACTATATGAATCACTGCAGGATAAATAAAATTCAAGAAAATAAAAGAATCTGTGAACAAGAAAACACAAATCCCAACTGTAACATTAACATACATAAATGACAGATTAAAAAGCCTAGAAAGAATATTACATTTAAAAAAATTCCTTTTAGACTCATAATACCTGCAGAAATGTTAAAATGTTATTTTTTTGGTCTAACATCTCTAAGAAAGGGAGCTTATCCTTGAATGTGTCTTAGAACTACAGTCATTTAAAAAGCAAATAATTATAAAAGTAGGTTTTCAATGTTCATATTTGTTTCTTTTCGCCAGTCCAGAACCTAACACCTGCCTCAGCTGGCAGGAAGACTGCATAATTTGGAAGTCAAAAAGTTTGTGAACCATAAGGGAAAAAAGGACTACTGAGTGAAGGCTGTATTTTGACAATAGCCAAGCACCTATTCTGCAAAACTGACCTTTGGACCACATTCTCCTTCTCCCTAAGAAAGACCCAGTCACAATCTGACTCCTTTGTGGGCACCTACTCCACGCAGTTGACAAGTTCTGTTCCAACATTCATTATTTATTTACTATTTTTTGTGACTGGCTTTGTCTTTCTAACATGGATCTATTACGTGGAAAACAAAGTAACTGATCCAGACTGTAACCTTGCTGTGTTGCATTAACAAAGAAAACCCTCTAAAAAGAAGAAATAACACAGATTTCCTTCTTGTGTACCTATCACATTTTCCAAATCAAATTAATTTGTATTTTTATCATAGCTGTGAACAAGAAGCATCATTTTGTCCCTGTACACGGATCATCTCTAATATTATTATCTCTGTAAGGAAAAGACAATTCACAGAGTGGAATCTGATCTCAGCTCAGGAACTCAATTTAGTTGTCTAAACATATATGCCCAGTGTGACCTAGAGAATCCTTGACTTAAACCCCAGTGACTTCTCCAGAACATGAGTTTTCTGACAATGCAGTGTGGGAGCTGACAATCCTGTGTGGGTGTCCCAAATCACCTAGGATGTATCAAATGGAATCGTGTGCCTATCTCACACTCCTGTGCTAAGATTTCTACATTAGGGTATCTCTCCAAGGTGTTAACTTGATGCTGAGAAGCAGAATTTCCCCATGGATAACAGAGCTGTTCTGCTCTCAAGCTGCACATCTGCATTTTGCTCCCGGGGCTGTATTGGAACAGCAGGCAATCTTGGCAAGGAACACTGGGAAGAAAGAAGGAATTGTGACATTGTATAGTGTCAGTCAATAGTTACATGGAAACATTGCTAGTCCTGAAACACTGCACCTGGAATGATTTCTGGGTCCTTTTCCATGGATAAGGTTACTCCCTTCAGTTGTTCTGTCTGGCATATCACCTTTCAGATTGCCTAGACAGAGTAAACTAATGACACGACCGTGCTGCAAGTGGGTTAGCAGTCAGCAGGGGATCCCATAATTTCATTTGCTATTTGTACCAAGAACATATCTATTCTTCAACTAAACATGTCTGGGACATAACATAGTCTCCAGTTAGGTCCTTTATTAATTACAGAGCAGGTGTTAGGGGCCTGAAAGTAATATTGTGTTAGGGTTTTGATTAAAACCTTGTCTTCAGTAATTGCCACAGCAGCAAAGGAATTTTGTGAAGACTACAAGAATGTGCATGACAAAATATCTTAATGAAAACACTATTGCTATGAATTAATTTAAGTTTGAGGGGTAATAATTTTAATCAGATCTGGAAATAAAAACAAAACTATTAATCAAGATGCATGCTGACAGCTGTGCTAGGTCCTGGAGGTAAGAATCAGGCATTTGTACCCATGGGGAGTGCAGTGCAGGAGCTTAGCCAGTGACAGAGTTCTCATGAGGGAGAAATTTTGTTCTCTGTTAAAATGCGCAGGGGAAGCGTTCCTTGTGAATTCCTCTATTTCCCACTCATAGCTTTAGTGTATCACCAATTATATGGATGAACTCTCAGTTTCAGTGTCAGTAATCTTAGCCTTGATACAATCTTTGTGAGCAACCACTCATTCCCCATGCAGGCACCCAGGAAGGAAGTCACAGACCAATGATACCATATTTTCTCCTTCCCTTTTCTATCTGGACCATTGCAGTCTGGTGCATTGGGCCAATCTTGTTGATAAGAAGAGGTGGTTCCAATTCTTTTTTAACCGCTCAGGGAACTCAGGAGGGCTCCTCACTCCTGAAAACTGCCTGCAGTATAGAGGTTAAAATTCTCTCTGCTGGGTAATTGTGGCAGTACTTTTTCATCCTTTCTGGTTTTGAAATTTTTTTAAAGTTCTTCATTGGCCTATGCTTTGTCTCCCTTTGTAATTCCTCTTGGGCTAATTGGAGGACATGATACCACCTGTCTAAGCTTCCTTACAAACTACTTTGCAGAGTATGCAAATTTCTCCTCTTCACTTACCAGGTTTACCTCGCTTCCACCTAGCAATAGCTACATTAGGGATCTGACTTCTCCTTTTTTATCTTCTCCCCTCCTCAGCTCCTTTTCTGAAATTAACTGGACAGAATACCTAAATAAATCCTTTTGCCTTTCAGTGTCTTCTCCATTAAAAAAAAATAATCCCTTCACTTCTGAATTCCTTGATGAAACAAGCAACTGAACTTTATTTATCTCTCTGTAAAATTCCTAAGCAGACAAGTCCCCTCAGTTAATATGTCACCACCACCTTTCATTCTTTACCTAACATTTTCTTCTGAGCTCTGTGCTTCACTTTTAACTGGACACTGTTTTGGCCTTTAATATTCATTGAGTCCATTCCACCAACACCTTAAAGCAACACCTTTGCCTGTTTGTATTTAGACCACTATTTTCCAGAACAGTTGCAGATTTGTTCATACTTTTTTCTTCTACACAACTGAATTATTTTCTACTTTCAGATACTCTGGTGCAGCTTTGTGCTTTTATGGATGTTTATACTTGAGTATTGCTTTCAGTCTCTATCTCATTAGATCATTCACACCAATGTTTGGCAGGATGAAGGGCAAAAAAGCAAACCACACAATTGTAATATGAGAAGAAAAAAATCAGAGAACTATTAGAAGCAAAATAATTACCAAATTTGATAATTTAGGGTGATATATTTGCCATTTGGAAACTCATAGTTTAAACACTATCAGGTTTTCTCTAGCAGCAGGTATTACCTCATCAAAGTCTGCAATGATTTCATTCAGTAAGCGCAGACATTCTACTCCTTGGTTATTCATCTCAGTCTGGGAATAAAAGTCAGCAAATCCAGGAATAGAAGCAAACATCACACCAACAGCATCATAGGACTGAGAGTATAATTCCTAAAACAGACAATGAGGAAAAATGAAGTGGTAACATAAGGGAGAAAATGTAATTGGCAGCAATTAAAATAGTTTTCTTAATATTTCCATTTATAATACCTTAACAGCTAATGTTGGCATCAGTATATTTAGGGTTAGCCAGGTTCAGCAGGAGGAGGCTGACAGATCTTAATGTTTTTATTGCAGATTATAAGCGGTGTTTTCCCTTTCTTTGAATGCTTGCTCTTTCTGCTTCTCAAGTCAAGGAGCTACACCAGCAAAAGTGAAATAAAAATTTTGCTTTTGATTTGTTTGGAGAATGACTTGAAGATGTGAAGAATTAATTGCCAAGTACAAATACTAGTTATCACATTTTCTGGTAGATAATTGTTCTTCACACTACTGCAGCTCTTTACAAGTTTGTTTATTCACAAGTTTTCAGAGAACCCTTACTCTCTGGTAAACTCTGGTTCTCCTAAAGTGACTGTGGAGCTCTTTGCCTGGCTCTGGGAGATGTTCCTTCTCTTAGGGTTGAAAAGGAGGAAGAAATAGAAGTGGGAGTGATAATAGAGTTACTGGGGAGGTCAGAAAGCATCTTATTAGGGATCAGTCACAGAAGGCTATTAGGATAAAGTGTGCCCTGGAATAAGCTCCCACTTATATTATTCATATAACTCACTCTGGTACTGAATGACAGACTTATTTATGGAATTATATTATATATTATTGTGAAAATGTGGACAGTTCTTGTCAGAACTAAAGCAAATTTTTAGGTAAAAAACTAATTTCAACTTTACAAATTCTAAGGAGTGCTACCACAACCCCTGGTATGCTTTTTTTTTGGCTAATATGCCATCATCATAAGTATTCACCTTTGATTTTTTTTTTTCCTGGCTTCAACTTCTGTAGTTTTACCTAACAGTAGGTAACACTTCTGGTTTATGAACCTTTCTTATGTCATTATGACCTGAAGTACTTTTTTCTCAAAGTTCTTGTCAGTGGTTTTAAGAAATTTTATTGCTTTGGTTTCATGATAAAAAGATTTACTGCTGGTGGCCATACATTTGACATGAACAATTCAGGCCCTTCTTTCTTCATCCTGCTTCTCCCTAGAGATGCATCCTGAACCTCTGCTCTGCTCTTTGATATGCTGCTAATGCTTCTACTTATCCAGGCTCTTTTACAATGTGTCTTAGAGTAAAAGTGGGGACATTCTAGTTTCCAAAGCCACTGCAAAGCTTTGATTGAGAAAACATGATTGATTCCCTTTCTGCCCTTACCCTTTCTTTCACTGAAGAGCATCTTCAGGGTCATGGAAGCCATACTCTAAGAACATTCCTATTCCCTTTGCAGGTGTAGAAGAAGGTAATACACACGTTAATTCGTGGATGTTTGTGAAAGGTTTGACAATGTGTTCTAGGAGAAGTGCAAATACACTCAGCCATACTCTTGCCTTGGATCATAAAGATAGAAAACAACTGCCTGAGCCTTCAGTTGCTCCATTTTTCTATTTTTGGTAAGAAGCATAAGGACAGAAATAATACATCCATAACAAAAGGCTATAGTACACATTTGGGAATTCTTTTTTTTTTTTGAGAGCAGAGAAATTAAGTTAATGGCCAGACATGAACTGCAGGATTGATTGCACTGAAATCTGGTAGATCTTACTGTCTGACAGCTCATGCATAAATCATCCCCAAGTATAGTTACTCTGGAAATTGCCTTACAAAAACCAGGGGTGGTAGAATTTAATTCAGTGGCAAATTATTGAAGCATCAGCAGTGATCCATGGGGCATCTGCTTGCTTCTGAGGATTATTATCCATGCGACCATATGTGAATGAAAGTGTAAGATGAGAAACTTATTCTCTGAAAATCCATAATGCAGATATGCCAGAACAAACTCTTGGCTGGTATTAAGGTCTGCTCCATTTGCAGTGAAACATTTTAACCTGGTTGCTTTCACACTCACATTTTCTCATGTGCATAGCAGGGTTTCTATGGCACTTTCATACCCGCAGAGTGTAAAATTTCTCAAGAGTGATTTCTAAAGAGCCTTTTCTTGTAGCTTCTCACTGTGTCATCCTTCCCTAGGTGATACTTGAAATCAGAACACAATGAGTCTTCATTGTGCAGTCTAATTCGTCTGGCTACATCCATTTCCAGAATGGAATTTCCAACAGAAAATTGTAGCTTTAATTCCTTTTTGCTGCACAATCAGTAGATATGTCAGTGATGGCAAGGTGAAGCTTGCAGCATTCCTTCCCATTATAAAAGATATTTCCAACATTACATGAAAAAATTCCAATTTCATCACACAGTACCTTTAACATATATAGTGTTATAATATGCTTTTACTTTGTTTCAAATAAGGAGTAAGTGACTTACTTCTGCTTACAGAAACAAATATGGACTGGACTTTATCCATCTTCAAACTTCATTTTAGGAATATTCAGAGACTCCATTATCATGCTTTTCTTTGTGTACTGGAAACACTTTTTAGGAATATAGCTACAAACTATGTCTCTGAAATGGATGTTTTGTTATCTGCCACAAACAGGCAATTCAGGGGCAATGTGAGCAAAAAATGTTCTCCTGTGTCTGAAGATATGAGAGCCTCAGGTCTGTTGAAGCTTGTTCCTTCCACCATCACTGTCAGGGCTCTAATAATACTTCTGTAACACTGAGCTATCATAAGCTTGCACTGACATTCTGTTAAATTCATGTCTTTTTTTATAAATAGTAGATTTTCATAGACTCGAATACCAGATTTTCATGGACTCATAGATTGGAACAGACTTCTGAATCTCATTTAATACAGTTTGCTTTCAAAACAAGCAATTAGATCAAGTCTTTCACAGCCCTTTTGATTTGAGGGTTGAGCCCTGCTCTGCCTTCACAGAATCACAAAACCACAGAATCATGGAATTGCAGGGGTTGGAAGGGACCACTGGAGGTCATCCAGTCCAACTCCCCTGCCCAGGCAGGGTCACCTGGGGCAGGTAACACAGGAATGTGTCCAGATGGGTTTGGAATGTCTCCAGCGAGGAAGACTCCATGACCTCTAGGAGCAGCCTGTTCCAGGGCCCTGCCACCCTCTATATAAAGCAGTTCTTCCTCATGTTGAGGTGGAACATTTTATGTTTTAATTTATGGATGTTGGCCCTTGTCCTGTCCTTGGGCATCACTGAAAAGAGCCTGGCACCATCCTCTTGGCACCTGCCTTGGAGACATTTAAATGCATTAATGATATCCCTTCTCAGTCTTCTCTTCCCAAGTCTCTCCTCATTAGAGATAGATGTTCCAGATCCCTAATGTCTTTTTTATAAACACTCATTAGGTACTTGAAGACAACAATGAGATGTTCTTTCAGTCTTTTCTTTCTAAAGTTGTATGATCTCAGGTCTCTCAGCCTCTCCTCACACATTGTGCACCATCTTGGTGAATTATTGCTAGAAGTTCTCTATGTGTGACCCATGTGTTTCCTACTGGTGAGTGAACATGGAAACCTTACTCCAGATGTGTCCTAGAACCTTTTCTTGAAAACATGATTACTTTTCAGTGTTGATCAGATACAAAATATTGGCAGTGTTTGTGCAATGAATCCTATTGAGAAATAAGTTTTAAACAATTTCCTATTAGATCTACCTTTCTTTTACTAAATAGACAAAAATATCAGAAAATGGACACATACTTCATTATCCCGATCCTTCTCCAGGAAGTGACGGGCAACATGACTGGGCAAAATATTCCGGAGCATGTTTTCATTGTGCTCCCTTAGCTCCTTCATTTCATTGATTTCTTCTTTTGCTTGAACACGCCACAGAAAATCCAGCCTTGCTGTGTATTCAAGCTGTAGTTTCAGAAAGAAAAAAGAGACAAAAATAAAACCTGACAAGATAAGAGTAGAGATTATATTGCCATCCTGGCAGGCTGCTCCTGCCATGTAACCACCTTCAGTGCTGCTGAAGATCTCTGAAACAATCTGATTTTCTTGCCAGAAAAAGAGATTATTTCTTTGCCTTATGTACAGTGAGACTCTCAGAGTAATCTTGAGCAAAATAGTATTTGTCATATTACTGCTATGGTCAGTGGATATAAACTGTGACCAAATTATTTTCCCTTTAAGCATATCTTTATTATTTAGATAATGGAGTCAGGAGATAAGGTATTGGCAGGTATTGATATGAAATAAATATGTTCCCCTTTTCCTAAGTGTTTTCAAATTAAATGAGAAAATTAGCACAAGGCTAACTCTAAACTCTTGGCAAGGATGCCATTCTCAAGAATTAACATCTTTCAGTGATACTCTGGATAACAGCCCAAAGTACTCCCCAAAAGAATGTCCAAATCTGTGGCACAAAAATGGTATTGGGACAGTTATTATACCATGCAGTTATTTGCAAATTTAGTCTTATTAAAAAAAAATGGGAAACATGTTATTTGTCATCCCCTCCAATACTCTGTGCCTGTATTTTGGGATCAGAGTCTACAATCACAGTTTGTACCTGCAAACTCTCACTGCCTGATACCTGCAGTTAAAAACTGAAGTGAAATGAATTCCAGTGTGGTGTGTGTGCAGAACAAAGGCTGTACACAGAGCTTATACATGCATACATATGTATGCATTATTGATACAGATATAAATGCATATTCATTTAAATATGAATGGCAACTGTCTGCTGACTGAAGCAGGGAACAAGTTGAAGCATCATGTCACTTGCCTGGGAGGCACGAGTGTGGCAGCACCTGGACAAGCCCAACACTGCCAGAGATTTTACACTGCATTACACTGAAGCAGAGTTTTAAGCAGATTGGAAGGCAGCTGATACTATAGCTTGCACAAGGAGTGACTTATTAGGCTACAGCATTACTGAAAAAGGTGGAAATATATATATAGTAAAGTAAAGTAAAGTACAGTAAACTGAAAGATAAAATATATTTGGGAGGTCTGAGATGCTCCAACCAGAGATAAGAACACCCAGAAAAGAAATGTATTATGCCAGCAAATAGTTGAATTTTACAATTTTGAGAGACATCAAAAGGTGCTGCGATAGAGGAAATTCTTGAAATATAATTCTTATACCAAACTAAAATAAAGGAGCAGCCTGCAGTGGGTGGGAATGACTAAGAGGGGGTTCAGGCATTGTTTAGTGACTCATCTTGGTCACAGTTTTAGTCAGCAGCAGTCATGAATGGCAAACTCTTCAGGAGAAAAAAAGCAAAGCACTTTGCAAGTGACTTTATATGTTTGCTGTACTCTGGGGAGCTTTCCTTCCTAAAAGCTAAAAGTGACCGTGGCTTGATACAAACTTCCAAAGCCTGTGAGCAACCTGGCAGTGATTTACTTGCCCTCTGGGTACTGTAGCCAGCTTTATAAACAAGTTTTTTCCTACTGATATGTTGATCTTTTATCTTGTGACCATTAATTCCATGAATCAATGGCAACAAAATAAATCTGTCAGGAAAGAGTATTTTAAACAACTATTTCAACATTTTTCAATTTCCTTTGCCCTTCTTTTATGCTAGAAGACAGAGCCCATACCGGATAATTGACTTTTATCTCTACCAACCAACCGAGAAGAAAAAATTAACTCTGAATTTGCAGGGAGTTCTAAAGATATTTCAAAAATTGACTTCAAATAGCTGCTGCTGGATTTTGGGGCCCTTGATGCTTCAAGATATTTAATGCTACTAAAACAGGACCTTGGCAAAAAAACTGTGGTAGTTTTTGAGAGCTGATTTTTTTATGCTGCTCTACAGGGAAATGTCACGTCTCTAAGCCTAGCTCAGAATAGCAGCAGCTAATCTTTACATTTTAGGTAAAATGTCATTCTGGTTATTTATGATCACATTTTAACATGAAATACTTCTCTTTCATCATGAATGGACTACCAAGATGACACTCTCAGTTGAGAAAGAAAGGAGTGATATATATGAGATTTGAGAATAGAAAATTTTAAGATGTTTTGATAGGTTCTTATGCTTGCTAAAACTAAAAGAATTGTAGGATTGATTTTAAGGTTTGTTGTTTGATTGTCTAAAGAAATATTCCTGGATTTAAATCCCAAAGCGTCCATGTTTTCCTGCTCTGATATGTAGCTTTAAGAAACACCTTTAATTACAATAATTAGTGAAGAAAAGCGACGTGTATTACACAGAAAGTCTAATATTTTATCCTCTACATGCTGCACAACCCAACCACTCTGCAGACAATTGGCACATGCAATTAAATTAAATCTAATAAGATGGTATAAGACACCTTTTTCTCAAATTTAATTTTAAATTTTGGTTGCTAAATACGGCATTAACTTTAAATCACAATGGATAAAAACCAATAGTTAATTATTCAAAAATTGAAGGTCCATAAATATTATCTTAAAATAAAATAAAAATCATAAAATAATCTTTTTCAGTGAATCCACCTAGAATAAGACAAATTTTAAGCTATTATACTTCAGAACATTTTGTAGCTTGTGAGATGGGAAGTTGTGCAGGAGGACAGCTTTATTGGACTTAATGTGCTCCTCAATCCACACTTTTGAAGAGCCTTGTTTTTTTTATAATGTGGTCTGGATGGAACTTTTATATATATTGAGTTGGCAACTATACAGAGGTCTTTAAGTTAACTCTATAATAAGAAATTAAACAGTTTAATG
>VYXF01005268.1:325747-416142 GCA_013397295.1 Polioptila caerulea | reverse complement strand
TTGGAATCACTCTGGGAAAAGAAAAAAAAAAAAAAGAGAGAATACAGCATCAAACCTCAACACAATCAGTCCATTAATCAAGGGAAAAGCTGGACAACGTGTCCGTCTAGAGCTAGTCAAGGGAGCCAGGAGGGCTCATCAGCTGTGTAGCTTTGGTTACAGTTCATCTCACTGCATTGCAATCTCTTAGATTTATGCAGATAGAAGGCACCTTGAGCTTCAGATTGACTCGTTCTCCAGTGGCTATACTTTGATCTGGGGTTACAGACACTGACAGAGGGTCATGCAAGATTAATTCCTTCAGTTTCCCACAGTATTCTGCAGCAGCCTTCTTGCTTTGCAAAGCCAAGCGCCTGCAATCTGATTTGGAACTGATAGTTTCTAATGATATCTCAGATATATATAGACAGTCTATAAGTGCTGGTGTAGCCTACCAGTTCTGCTAACATAGCCTGATCCAGCTCTGAACAAAACCAGACTCAGGCCTTCAGAAACATTAGGATCAAGCCTCAAGAGGTCCAGCCAGAGGACCTAACTAAACATTAGTTCATATTTTGGACTGCCAAACTCATGTAAGACCCATCTTATTGAATTAAGATACTATAAAGGGAGCATCTACACACCTATGTCTGGGATATAAACCCAAATTGCAGAATAACCTGCATATGTACTTGAGAAACTGAGGCCTTGTATTTGTTCACTATAAATTTATTGGCAACAAAAATTTTTCCACTGTAGCTGTTCAGTTTAAGTTTGATGTGCCTGTCTCTTGTCTAAACATGCTTGATGTAAAAACAAAACTGAAGGTGGCAAATTATGACCTCTCAGATGAACAATCCAACATCTGTGTCAAGATTTTGATGGGAGTATGCTGATAGGATAAAGTACAATAAAATGAATAGACAAGATTAGAGGAATCCAAACAAAAAAACCCATAATAATTTTCTGTCCATTATCTTCTCCCAGAGCTAGGACACCTGGCTTGGATCACCCCTTCATTCAAGAAGAGGTTCAAGATAAATTGATTTTCTTTTTAGGGATTCTCTTACTGCCAAGATCAAGTGAAGTTTAAAAGAGTTTTTGCCTTCCCTCTTCCTCATGTACAGTCCCAAATCAACTGATTTGAACCAAAAGGAAAACTTACGTAAAACAGAAGATGCAAATGTTTAAATTAATAAAAATTTTAAATCTGCTTTTCTCCTTCACTTAACCCAGTGAAAAATGGGCAGAAATAAGAGTATTTCAACAGTCTGCTCTAGTAAGAGCTACTGTCCATGTGAGTGTATAAATAGTTCATTGCAGGAAATTAATGAAACTCCCAGGCCACTCAGATGGAGATGAATCACTGCAAGGTTGGCAATGTAATATAATGGTTTCATAAAGGACAATTATGGTTAAAAATATGGCATTAATTTATCTCACTTAGAGTTATTTCCCCAACTTCATATTTCAAAGAATGAAAACTATTGCAAAGATTTTTAAATTTATGTGCATCTGCTGTGTTGGGGAAAAATGCATGAATGGGTCAAGTATTTATCCTGAGGGGGATAGATATAAACTGAGATAAAATTCTGAAACTTCTAAACACATTACATTTGAGATATGATTCCCTTCTTTAACACATAGACTTAAGGTGAACTCCCTGGAAAACTCCCTGAAGAACCTTAGTAATATGTGTTCTATGAAAATTAAAATTGCATTTTTTCACCAAGTTTTCAGAAACCAAAACACTCAGCTCAAAAAATATTCACACATCTACTTAAGCAAATACAAAATTTCATCCTTGTTCAACAGAAATCTGAAGTTTTCACTGAAAAATTCTTTAATGTGTTTTTAGGAAATGGGTAAGTTACCATGAGGACTGAATTATAGTTTGTTGGTGGTTTCATGGAAATTATTTCCATGGTTTTCCACCCTAATATTTTACTTCTCTGATATTTACCAGAGGTGTAACAAATGCATATGCAGTTATTTCAAGGACTCTCTGAATCCAAATCCTAACTTTGTGATAGTTTGTTCAATTGCTCATGCCTTGATCTGCTTTTAGAACTGGAACTTAGGAAATATGAACTTCCAGATTATTTTCTCATCCAATATGTTTAAGCATATTGAAATCTTCTCACTCAAAACCTCTATCCTGTTATTTTAGGGTTGCTCATCTGTTGACAGGCATGCTTTTTAAAAAAAAAACTTGCTTTTTGAAGCAAAGCATCAGAACTTGAAAAAACAAGACCAAAATTTGTCTCCTTAAGCCTTGACAGTGATCTTCAGCTCCTGACAGAACATAGGAACTGCCGTAAAATACTCATGTGCCTCCAAAACTTCTCCCACAAAAGGAGTAGTGGTAAATATCCTTTTCCTAAATATTCCCCCAGGTTCCAGCAATCAGCCTTCCAGGGCATTATTGAAGACGAGGTCATATTTTTTAAAAAAACTTCTGCTGATTTTTTCCTGTAGGAATTTATCTAATCATTACTTCAACCTATTTGTATTTGCAGCCCCTTTAACATTCAGTGACAAAAAGGTCCTCAGGGAAGAACAAGACTACTGGCAAGATGAGAAACTAAGAGGTGAGACAGCTGCAGGCAATGTGTTTGTGTGACTCCTTCCCCCTCATTGCAATCAATGGTACTAGACACCCTCACAAGAATTAAAGAGATGAATCTGTGCAGATAAAAAAAAATGCCTTTTTTTTTTTTTTTTTTTTTTCTTTTTTTTTTTTTTTTTTTTTCTTTTTTTACTCTCTTGGCAATGATTGATACAGTAGCAGAAATCTTTTTGGAAAATAGGTTCTGTTAATAAGATCCATAAATCTTCTTGTATATACTGAGGAAAAAAGTAACAAACACACAAACACACAAACAAAAACATCTACCAGAAGTGAAGAACTTTAAATATGTATTGGGAGAAGAGCTTTTAAAAAGCAAGAAAATTTAATGGGGACAATATAGCACAGAAGGAACAGCAGAAGGTCCTGTACTACTCTGTGCTCTTTCTCAGCTGAGAATTACAAAACATATGAGACACCACTGCTACAGAATGTAGTTGGCTGCCTGCACCTATCCACCACTTCAGCGTTCTCAGACATCAACTTGGTAACTTCCAGAGGTGATCCAAGAAACCTTACTGCACCACTGTGACACAATAAATGTCTTACTTATTCTGCAAATAACATATTTTCAAAGATACTCTACTGTCAATCATAAGGTTCATCTGAGTGCTAGAAACTACCGAGAAATATGTTAATCTGGGCATTTCTCTTTTAACACTTGCTCTGTCAAAGACTAAATGGGACCAGAGGGTTGTTATAGTGGCACTTCTGTTCTGGAAAATTGACCTCAGTCCTTGCACATAGTCTTGTGATCTCATTATTAAATTGTAGACAAAAACACCAAGTGATAGGTTTGAGTCTGTGAAATGTGGACACCGAGGTCTCATCTATGTCATGTTTTCATCACCTTGATAGGAATATATTGCTTGGTCAGCCCCAAAGAAGAGCAGAAGTGAAAACAGATCTACCACCTCTGTGCTTATTAATGGCCTGAGACTGCTTTTCCCACCTGGGCAAATCACATTGTCAGCAGCAAAGCCAGCAGAACAATTCTCTTACAAAGCATTTATGAAACAAAACCGAGAGTCACTGATACCCAAGGTGATTATCAATCACTTAGCAAAGAGGCACAGCTATTGTTCTGGATCATGTTTCACCAAGACACGCTGTGGCAAATTTTTGTAACCCAAAATTTCCACTCAACTTGGTGGTAGTTCTACTTGAGAATTTAAGAACATAACATCAGTACATGCTGCTGCCTCACTTGAAAACACTTGGCTGCAGATAATGTGGTAAAAAAGTAGTTAGTATCAGAAAAAAAAGTGAACAAATATTTCCAAACACTTCTGGGGAACAAACAGATTTTATTGGCTCATTGCACATCAATCCTAAAAATTTTATTCTACTGTGTCCCTAAGAGTGCCTTCAGATATATAGAGATATATTTCTGTATTTACCTGGAAGAAGGGAGCAAGCTTTGGATAGCGGTGATAAATACAAGAACAATAAATGCACACACCAAGTTTGATTTGAATACTTCATCCCGCATTTGAGAGTACTAGAATAAAAAAAAAAAATACACACAGAAAAGTAAATCAGCTGTTAACACATGCAGTAGTTTCATCAAGGCTGATATATATAGGAGATATGAGGAAAATTAGCACAGTGCACCAATAAATCAATAAACCTGAAATTTTGTTTTAAATTCAAACCCATCGAATAAATTACTAATAATCTGGTAAAATATTTTAACCAAGAGAACAAAACTGTAATTTGCAATACAAAATTGTTCTGCTTAGTTCAAAATTATTTGCTTTAAAAGTCTTGAGGTAGATAAAGGATCTTGTGCTGCTGAGTACAATACTAAACTTTTAATTGCTTAATAAAATATTTAATAACCAGAGAAACCACAAATTTCCTCACATGAAGACAAGCACTGGAGTCATTTGTGACTCTGCATGCATGATGGCACAAAGGTATCTCCATGATAGCCACACTGAGGCCACTCTGCTATTTTTCTAATTTTCTTTTTCAAGAAAAATACATAGTTAGAACATTCTCTGATTATTTGGGATGCTGAGATGCCGGAACTCTGTATCCTAACTGACTCAGATGCTGTGTGGAAACTTGGTGGTATTAGCATTCTCCAAATGTAAAAGACTATTTGAGGTCCATTATTATAAAGGTTTATTGAAAAAATATTTTTCTCCAGCATATCAAACAACAGAGAATGCTATCAGGTTCATTTTTTTTTATGGGAGTTACCAAGCAATGGAGTAACAGACACATAGATAGACTGAAGTGGATTAAACTGGAAATACTAACCAAGTCCTCAGCTGTTATTTATCATTGCTAATTCAATTAGACTGCAGCTGTATACAGCAGATGAAAATTAGTCCACAGGATTTTTTTTGTAATAGTACTAGAATATTATAGATACTATCCTTTATAGAAACTGAAGTTTCTTTGTCTTATAAGAAATCCTGCAAAACTTGCCCAAGTAATTTTTCTTCCTCTGAACAATCATTTCATTCTGTTTAAACCTTTGTAGTTTTAAGGGGGCTGAAGAAAAGGTTATAAGAGTCAAAGCAATATCAGCTACCATCGTCTCTCTTCAGAAATTTGGAAATAGGGAAAGCTGCTGTTAAAAATGCCTAGAAAGCATTATAACATAAAAAATTATTAAGAAATGTGTCAAAAACATACACTGAGAGAGTCCAGCTATGAACTAGATTTCATAGCTAATTTGCTCCTGAAGGAGATCCTAGCTAGACTTAGAGTATTTTCCCTACATGGACCTTTGGTCATGACATTATCTCAGCTAAAAGCATCTGGTCAAAATAGCCTCAAGCTCCCAGATGGAACAAAGGTTTCTCCCTTCCCTGCTCCCATTTGTCATGAGTAAGAGAGGGGGTTCATTTGGTTCACGGTGTCCCTTATTTTGGCTCCTCCTCTCCTGTGGTTATACCTTGTGTCTGCTGTTGGAAGTATCACTTTGGCATGACTTTTGATAGTGCTCACAGGTAATTCTACTTCATTTTGCTGCTGGAACCCCAGAGGCACTGACCCTGATTTCATGAGCAGGGAAACAGAACTGCGTCAGTCTGCATAAATAATGGACCAGAGATTTTTTCAAATAAGGAGAAAGAAACGTATGTTCCTTAAAATATAACATGAAATCCCAACTGTTCCATAGGGAAATTAAGGCAAACTAGATGAATGAAACACAAACACAGAATGGCCTGCTGTGTTGAGCATTATGTCAAAAGGATGGATGCTGTGTTCTAATCAGTAACAACATTGTGATGAGGGATTGTTGGCATCCCTAGGCAGCACTGACATAAATGATAAACGTAGCAGTTCTGTAGCAGTCTACCCCTTAGTGACTTGGAGAATGAACTTGAACGACTGACGAAGCCTCAAGGCCCTTCAAAAAGCATGGCAAGGCACGTAGCCAACCAGAGCTGTGTGGAGTGGTGGGAAGAATGGAGATGTGACCTTGTCTGCAGTGAAAACCTTCACTGCAGCACCCCACAGAGCCACCTGTGCTGATGTGACTTGCTCATGGGGCATTGCAGGCTCCCATGGGGCTTGAGCCATTTGTCTACACTGTTGGGAGGGAACAGTTTATCCATGTGCTTGCCCAGCCTGCTGGCTGAAACTAAGAAAGGCCAGACCTCTTCTGTTGAGTTATGCTGATTGTTCCTCACGTCTCTCTTCCAAGGCCTCCTTGAAAGGGGAGCACCAGTAATATGACAGGCTTCACATGTTCCCCTAAAGAAAATATTTGTGCACTGGGGAGGAAGATTTTTGGTCTTGTGCTGACTTCTGCTCTTTGACTCAGATAGGTGATTACAGATGAAAAGGGAGACCAGGTTTTTTCTTCATCAGAGTAAGGCTGGAAAATTTTCTACAATACAGGAGAGGGATGGAAGAACATGTTTTGAGAAATCAAAGACGGGAGAGGAAATAACTTCTGAGAAGACCAAAGAGTAGACAGAGATCCAGTTGCTGACCAATGACAGCAAAGTTGCTGAACAGGCTCAGAGTTTGCCCAGTGTCTCTTGCAGACCTCCTTGAAACTGGGAACATCTGAGTTGAAGGAAGGATGTGATGCCTGTGTCTGCCGAGATACAGCAAGCAGGAAGAGCAAAATTGTTTTCCTACTCATGTAATTTCTATTTATCTTACCAGTCACAAGTTCTGACACAGAGAAACTCAGATATTTAGGTCCAATATTTGAACTAAGAAAATGTGTACTTTGAAATCCAAAGCTCTTTTGATATTTCCAGTGTGCTTGCCTCACAGAAAATACATAAATGTTTCATGTCTAAGCCCAGCCTGTTTTCTAATCCAAGTGCAAATATGCAGGAAGACTTTGAATATCTTTATACAAACCTTCACATTGGAAACTTTCATTAATAAATCCCTACCAGCATGTAAAATTCCCTGTCCTGTGCCTCTGCTTTATCCTGTGTGAAAGTACATGGTATGGATATTTTCAAGTTGCTGATATTTAGGGAGATCATCGTGATCATATCTTTTAATTACTAGAGAAATCAGAAATAGTATCAGATTTTCCTATGAGCTATTATGTATTTGGAAATTTTAATATTTTTTCATGCTACCATCAGAAGTACTTTCCTGTGATGAGTTGCTCCATGTGCCTACATGTATTTGTGGAAAAACCCTCTGTCAAAACTGAGGGTGAATTGTCTCTAAATGACATATCAATGAGTGAAATACAGGTTAGTAACAACTAGTCCAATTTGGTAAAGAATCTACAAAATATACCAGGTGATGTCCTGCACAAATCCTATGAAAAATGAAGTATTGCAGAATTCATATGGAAATACCCATAATACCTCAGAGAGATAACCCATTCACTCATGTCACTGCCACTGCTTGCTGTGGAATGCACACATCCAAAGGGACAAGGATGACTACAAGGACAAAGAACAATGAGATAAGAAAGGAGTGGTAAGATGTTCCAGTGGCTTAAACTGCAGTGACATACCAGTTATCTAAACCAGTGTAAACCAGGACTTGTGCTAGCTCCATGGTAGTTTTGTAGAAGTTGATTCCAGAATTGTTTTGGGATTTTTTTTAAAACCTTTTGAAATCTTAAAGGAAGAAAACCAGAAATTTCATGGCTGGTGTAAACCTGATATCTGGAATTGATTTATAGTGAAAAGATTCAAACCAACCCAGGCTGTTTAAACTGAAGTCCAGTACAACATTTGAGATCCATGTCACCCCATGATCCCACATCATGGTAGTCCTGTTACTAATGCAAGAGGAAGAAATATAGTTTATGTGGTTACTCATTTTTCTGTCATTGGAGGTACAGAACATTAGCACAGTTCTTACTGAGCAAAGTAAAAACACTTCTTGGCCAGGATCTCAGCTATGGGTGCTGATTGTTCTGCCTCCTGTAATCTGTAAAGTCTGGGGTGAGATGCACTTACAGAATATAGAAATGAGTATTTAGGAGATGCCAGTTCTACCTGAAAGTGTGATGGCTAAATGGGAGGGCACAAGATTTTCCATCGGGGAGGTCACTTTACTTCAGAGCTCCCTGAGGTTTGAAGCTGTCACTGTGCTGAGCAGAATGTGTCAGCCAAGGGGAACAGCAGTGGGAGAGGGGAAGCCCACAGACACTGCCACACCATGGGGAGCAGCTCAAGGTGTTGGTGTAGAAGGTCATGTAAGCAGTACCAGAATGTTAAGGGCTAGAAAAGAAACCATAATTCCAGACTGAAAGGTCAGGCGTGAGAGGGAGCAGAGGGAAAGGCTGCTCAAAGACCTTTGTGATACTCTAATTGAAACCTGAGTTTGGTGTGTTTCCTAAATGGACTGGAAGAAGGGAGAAAGTGGTAGCAAAAAGCGTGGAGGAAATAGCTACTTTCTGCAGGAAAATGATTCAAATATTACTTTTACCACGACTTCCTGTAACCTATGGTTAAACACTAAGGTTATAAGGACAAACCTGTAATTACAGGCATGCAGGAGGGAAGAGACCTTTCCCATGCTGTCCCATAAGACAAATGTTCTTGTCAACAACAAAGAGGACACTATGATTCATCTTCCCTTAATCCACATCATTCCTTTGTGTCCTGGTACATTCCCCATCACTGTTTGAGCACACTCGTGATCTCCCAGCACCCTGAACAGAAGAAATGAGGCTGCTGACCAGACACTGTCCTGCTGTTGGAGGAACAAATAAAGAAGTAGTGATGTTTTTTAAAACTTTACTCCTCCCTAATATGAGAAACCAGATTAATTTATGGAACAGAAGGAAGTCTCAGTCAATTTTGTTGAACAGATTTTATGTTTCTATTGCTTATGCCTACTGGTTGGGACTAACACATAAGGAAAAGGAATGAAAGCATAATTCTCCAAACATTGCAGCCCAATTCTCCATTAGAAATGTCCTGCTGGGAAGAAAATGTATCAAACCTGCTAAAATGTTAACTTTAAATGGACTTTTTTTCATTCAGGTGCAATAAAAAACTTTATTAATATTTTTAATCTGACCTATGTAATGTGATGGATTAGAGCATGGATCTTGTTTTAGTTCCCTAAATTGCATTTAAATTGAATCCTACACTTCCCTTATAGTTTTTTCTTTGTGTCTGACAATTGTGAAATCTAAAACAATAAGAAAGTTTACATTCTGGGTATGGGATCTGATTCTGGGCAGTGCCCCTTTACACCAGCCCATGCTCAGGCCTTGTGTGATTAAATAGCAGAGTAAGGCAAGGTGAACCACTGACAAGTTTGCTCATTCAGCAAGTTGTTTCTGCCCAGGCTGTTTTCTTCTTTGAAAAAAAAAAGAAAATTCAGATTCTTTCACCATATTTTTTTGTCTTGTGTCTTGAAAAGATTAAAGACTATTCATGAANCAAGTTGTTTCTGCCCAGGCTGTTTTCTTCTTTGAAAAAAAAAAGAAAATTCAGATTCTTTCACCATATTTTTTTGTCTTTTGTCTTGAAAAGATTAAAGACTATTCATGACTTTTGGGACTTTATGTAGTAATTCACATGATATCAGAGATCTTGAATTCCACTTCCTCTGGGTTCCTGTGAGCTTTGTGTGATGACTGCACTGAAAGAAATATCTTCATTTCTTCCTTTTCAGCAGATAAGTATTAGCGGATAATTTGGTTTGGGGGGGTTCTACCTTGTGTCTCAGTGTAAATATTATCATGGGGAAATGCAATCTTGTATTTTTATGTTAACAAGCATTTCTTATTTCTTCTACAAGATTACTAGTGCAATGAGGGCTTAGATATACCTCAAGCAGAATTTTTCTTTTCCAGTTGTCTTGGTAAAACTCACCAATCAGCCTTCCTGAGGACTAGTCTCACATAAATCAAGTAAAAATGTCTGTTTTCCAGTGGAAGTTAAAGTGATGATGGAGAAGTGAGCCTCCATACTTCCAATTCCCCACTATTTTTATTTCCTTTCAGTCAAGTGCACATAGTATTGTGGACCTGCTGTTGCTGCACTGTCATAGCATATGAAATTATCAATGAAAGTCAATGAAATAATTTGAGATCTGTGCAACCTCACCCTGTGCCATCAGCTTTCAAGGAGTGTTCTCCCATTACCTCATCTTTTAAAACTTAAAACTTACATTTGGATGTAGACCAAAAGAGAAGTTAATGAGATCATATTGCTGTTAAGAAGCAGCAAAAACATGAACCATATTTAACTCTTAGAAACAGATTTTTTAAGAAGGATGTTTAAAACAGAGAGTTGAAAAATTATTGTTGTCTTGAAATAAATATTGCAGCTGTATAGGGGTCATCAGAGGGATTCTGTGACTAAATGGAAGGAATATATCTATATAAATATAGATATATATTTTTTGAATAAAAATGTCAGTCTATTAATATGCTCAATCATCATTAGAATCAAAGTAACCTGACAGAAAACCGCTTGTATTCGATACAGCCAGGCCAGAGGTTATTGTTTTCAGAAACTGAGTTTCTTAGTGCACATATTTTCCAACAATGAAATGCAATCGTTTCAGCATTATAACACCTGCATCATGTCACTGAGTATTATGAACTCTAGATCAGCCCCACATTCTGAAAACTGAAACAAAATGAAAAAGAAAAACAAAGCAAGAAAAGCCAACACAAGCCAGAACCTACAGCTTCTCTACCTCAGTGAACATTCATTACAATTTGAGTTGTGAATAAAGCAGCTACCAAGCCCCAGCTACCTTATGCTCCAGGCTGGAGTCTTTAAACATCAGTGAAAAAGGCTTGATATGCTCTCTTCTCAATTTATCGCCACTCCGTAAGTCGATGGTGTGCTCTATTCGCTTGTTAATTTCCTCAGGCCCAGACTGGACATGCAAAGCTTGTGCAAGATGGTTTGGAAGCAGATTTATTGAATTTCTTGTTAGGGCAGCCAGAGTCTAGGGGAAAGCACATGCAAACAGAATAAACCTGCTGGTCCCCTTGGGTTAAAAATGCAATGTTTTAGTTCATGTTGCATTGCAAACCATTACAGCATTCCATGCAATTCATTCAATGAAATCTACAGAAGTGTAAAATAGTAACTCTGTTCCTCTAAACACGTACAGTACATTAAGAGGAGCATTTTAAGGCCTTCTTTTTTTACAGACTAGGAGGTTTGTTGCTGCACTGAGCATTAGGACTATATTCTGCTTGCAAATCTGATATTTAATTATTAAAGCAAGCACGAACACACCAAAATCACAGCAGATATCTGACTCAATGGTGTGTTTTAATAAATAGGAATAGAAGCCATATGAAACAAAACCCACAAAACAGGATTAATGGAGTTTTTCTTATCTCAAAGTTACTGGATGCGTGTAGTTGAGGAACAGATCACTTAGTTAGGAGTGAAGAAGGTGACATTTCTGATTACTTCAACATGAGTTTTCAGATTTTATGTTCTTCTTCACTACTGGTATATTTCAACCAATCTGGATTACAGTTAGGCTATATGATTTAATTTAACTGTAATTCATATTATTATTTAAAATATCATCTCAAATGCATGATTCCTTTGGTATTTCAATGACTAATCAAAGGAAAAAATGAAAATAGTTTTGCTTCACCAAGGAATTATAGCAGATACAGTACGAAGGATGTTTCATCTTCAGCAAAGAGTTAGAGTTTGCTTTCATAAAGAGAATAACTCATTCCCATTTCATGGTGCCATTTCATGACACAAACCACAGTGAAGCAGCTCTTTTCCACTTGAATGGGAAAATAAACTATACTACTGTAATATTCCTAAAGGTTAAGAAATGTTAATGAATGGAAAGGATGTGAAACTTCATACATCATAGCATAAGACATTTCAGCATTATTATGGGTGGGAAATAAAATTCGGCCAAGAAAAGTTATTCCATAGGTCCTTCCTGAGAAGACTCCAGCTCTATCTCCTATTGGGCATTGTTGAAACAGGAGTTTAGGATGTTGTGTCACCAAGTGCCCCAGCAAAGCCAATTCTTTTGTATCACGGGATTACATTGGGCAGATGCTATAAATATCCCTTGTTGATATTTGAACTATTGTCAACAAACATATTCTAATGAATCTTGGACAGCACATTAAAACTCAGGAAGGGTCTTAGGTACCCACTGCCAAGGCCCAGGTGACAAATTTTTTTGCAATCCTAAAACCAAGTCCATGAGCTCTGTAGTGACAGATCATAATTCATATTCTATCTTATTATTGGTAATTTAAGATCCCAAAATACAGGACAGAAACTATGTCTGGATTGAAATCTTCTCCCTGTTTAAGTGAAAAGCAGTTTCCCTGTTTGTTTAGTAGAAAAAGGGCTTCAGTAGAGAAGGTTTGGGAAGACACTCTACTAGAATCCTCCCTTCTTCTGTCCAGCAAATCAGTGCCATCAACATTAGGAGAAAAAAACAGTATCAAAGAAAATTTTCTCATGCTTGGGTTTCAGATATGTCTGAATTCATGTCTAGGCCTTGTAGAAAACAATCAAGGCAAGAGGATAAATGCTGTATTATTACATGCTGTGAAGCCAGTTTGGTGTAAGTACTCCTGTCTCTTTTGAACTGAGCTGGGAAGAAAAGCTTTTATCAATTTTTGGTGGCTGAAAGGGCATGAGTGTGTCTGACGTCCTTGTTAAAGGGTAAGGTCACATCAGATGGTGGTGTGTAAATTGATTCCTCAGAATTACCTTGTATTTCTGCTTCTGCACTGAAAACGAGGGTGGAGAACATCCCTAATGTTTTTAATTTATACAAGGATAATAATCTCAGTTCATCTTAGCAAGTGACTATATTTTGGTTAAATTATATTTTAAGCTGAGATTGATATGAAGGTTTGTCTCCTTGCTGAATGTATGAAGTGTTTTACAACTCATGGTAGATGAACATGACATAATATCACCACTATGGCCATGGTGCCTGTAGTATTTTGCAAAAACAGACTCTGAATTTGCATTTATATCCACAATATAACAAGGAAATTCTTATTTGTGTTTCATCATTTTCTCTCTCTCACATACGTGCACATACTTAAGAAAACTGCTTCCCTGTATTAAGAAATAAAAACAATGAAAAAATATCATGCAAATAATTGTCTCAAGAATAATTCTTATCCCTCTCTGTGGTCTACTTCTTTTAAGACTTCTTTATGCAAACACAAAGAAATATTGATTCTCCCTGTTATCTCTCCTACACTTTTGTGAGCAGCTCTATGGAAGACACAGTTGTGGATTCTACAATGGGCTTTGGAATTTTTCTGATGCTGACAGTAACCATTCATCATACAGGAACAAACACAAATTTCTGAACAGAAAAAAAAAAGAAAAAAAAGAAAAATAAAAGCCTAGCCAAACTTAGATCTGAAATTGAAAGAAGATGAATTAAAACAAATAAATAATAAAACTCCAACTTTAGACACATTTTATAGAGACCTTAAAAGGTAGCTTAAATTAGATTTTACTTCCTTCCTGGGAAATTTTCCTGCAAAAAGTCAAAGCATCCTGCTCTGAACAAGAAGGTAAGTTTTTAATCTGTGCTATTTAGAAAACCTTAGGAAGATTTCAAATTCTTTTTTTCATACTGTGAGCATTAGGTTTTGGAAGGAAATAGGAAATAAAAGGTCACATGCTTAAAAATACAGGTTGCAGATAGGAATTAGTTAAAGAGGAAGACAACTAAATGAGGGTGTCTACAAGTTTGGTGGCTAAATTCTCAGTGTCTAAACTTCTGTTCCTTCCAATCCACACTCCAGATACTTTCAGTGTCCCAGTCATATGTAGGTGTGGTCAGCAGAGATGCTTTAGGGAACTGGACAATAGTCAGGAGCCAGGAGATGTGGCACAGGACACAGGGACACCGTGTGCCACTGGTCAGTGGTGAGAACCAGCTGAGGTGTGCTGGAGTATCTCAGCACAAAAATAACAACAATAACAAGGGGGTAGCTGTAACACACAGGTACCTTGGCTTTGAACTGAATTCCACCCTTTGTCTAGACTTGTCTGTCATTTTGGCAGTCTTTTAGTATAATTTCTGTTCTCACTGTTAAGCTTCACTGCAACCACTACTAAGGTACACAAATAGAACACAGACATTTTAATATGGCTTTATTTCCTAATTCACATCCTGAAAGGCCCATCAAGGTGTCTCCACCAGCACCTACAGTGACCATGTTATGCTTTCAGCTACTCCTTTTTGTAAGGCTCATGGAAGAAATCCAACTTAGCCACTAATTCATTCTAGAGGAGGAGGCCTTTACTCTCTTGAAATAAAATAATTTCTGTCCAATTTTCTTTTCTTTAAGAAAGAAGCCCAGACACTTGCTCCAAAACCAGAAACTTCCATTTATACTGGACACGTCTGAATTTCAGACAAGAACTTGCACCCTTGGCTTAGCTCATGATCAGAGTAAGGGCACATAATGATAATTGGGCTGTAGACAGGTGTAGTTTGTGCTAATATCTGTGACTGCCTACATTAAAAGTGGTTGTTTGTTTCTTACTCACATAAACACATCTACAATTCATTGATTCAGGCTGCTCATAGAACAGAAGTTTGAGGTAATGAGTATAGATTGGGATAAATTTAAGTTTGGCTTAAGAAAACCCCAGAGATTTCTTTTCACATGCTTCCTCACATGACTAGAGTTAAAAGTAAGATACACGTGATCAGTAGCTCAAATTGGTTGTAATTTATATTGGGTAAAGAAATAATTTAAATTCTCTTGGCAAATATTAAAGCATACAGAGTGATTCATTGCTGGGTTGCTGCTGCTACAATTCTCAAAGCCTGCTGCTGACAGTGACCTTTAAACTGCTTAATTATTATTATTAAATGCTTATTCTGTCCAAGACTGACACACCTCTGGAAAAAGCTACTACATCCTAGTATAATTTAAATCTATCATCTGAATTTTTTAGCTAAAATACATTATTTATGAGCAATACTGCTTATTGTCTCAACTGTAAATTAAAAATTACATAATAATTGAATCATACATGGAACAGCAGATTTTTAAAATCTTGTCTCCACCAAAAGGCTTCTTGTAAAACTACGTAACAAAAAATTACAGCTTTTCCCAAGACCACTTCAAATTATTAAAAAAGACAGTGAGAAACTGTTCTAAAAGTAGATTGTTTTTTGCCATAAGAAAAAATAAAAAAGTTTTAAAGAAACTGTTAGGCAATGCTTATTTCAATTACTTTCAAGGCCTTTTTACTAGTACAGGGCAGGAGTTGATCATTGAATAAACCCACTGATCTTTTAGTTTGTTCTTTGTCTTTGTTAGCATCAAGGTCAGGTTTAGCAGAGAAAATGACCAACAAAATGAGAGCCTACTCTGCATAGATTTTTTTGGACTACAGAAATTGGAATGTATTAAAGGGAAAGAAATAGAGAGAGATCAGAAAATATTCACAGCAGCATACACCCACATCTCTATTCCTAATGAAATGACAATATAGAGACAGATCAACAAAACACAGAGAGTGCTATGAGGCAGCATACATGCACATACACAGATTTACAGAACATATAAAAACCAGGTGTTTTGTATAACAGTAAAATGTGCCATGCTCCAATTCAGTTTGAAGAGATGAGGACACTGCTGTGGGCTGATTGATTGCAAAATTTTATCACTTCTGAGCACATTTGTAAGAAGCAGAAGACAGTTGACAAAAGCAAGATCTCCACACAACAATGCTTGAGGTTCAAAAGACAGTTCAGACAAGCAGGAATAAGGATGTGCAGCAGAAGAAAGGATATATCATGTCATTACAGATCCCTCAAAGAAAATGATAGAAAACTTCAGCTGACCTTGCTTCATAAAGACTCATCAATCTTTCAAGTGCAGTGAGAAGAGTGGAGACTGAGGGCATTTTAACCTTTCCATCTTTAATTCCTCTAAACAAGCAGACTTCAAAAACATTTTTTTTACCATACAAGAATTGTTGGTTCCCAGGTTGCTGGCAATCAGCCATGCAGTGCATTTGGAAAAACACCTGATCAGGAGAAGTTGCTATTATCTCATATTTCTATTGAGCTACAGATATCTTTAGAATCTAACTCATCTGCTAGTGAAATTTAATTATATCTCAGAGTATGGTTTTAATTATTTTTTGTTAAAAAGTGAGAAATTAAGAACCTGATTTCACAAAGTGTTTTTTTCTTTCCTTCCCTCAGATATCAATAAACTACTTTATACTTTTTCCTCTGGCAAAATATCCTTTCCCTCATCCCTTTAATTTGATGGCTCTACAGTGAAGCTGTGCAACGAGGTATACGCTCTGACTAGAATGTTCCAGCTAGTTTTGTAACATTAGATTTATTTTTAATTACTTCTTTGTGGAGTGGTTCAATTAAAACTAAGCCATGCAGTATTGAACTTCAGTTGGGAAAAAGAGAAAAAGCAATGAACCCAAAATTTCTGCTTCACTGCTTTTTCCCAGTTTACATACAAGATTTTTTCTGCCTTGAAACAATTTGTTCAATCCTCTGCTGTTACAATATATGTTAAAATAAAGGTTAAAGACGAATTTGTCTCATCTGAGGCCCCCATTATTGAAGTGCACTCAATCATGCATCTCAATGACATTAAAGGAAGTTTGACTTACGTTTTGTTTTCCCACTATGTTATCAAATGGAAGTTCAGGGCTCCACGATCCTTCAGTAAACGTAGCTCCACTGTTTCTCCTGTCAGAGGAGCTGACAGCCTCTTTCACAATATCTTCAGGTAAAGTCAACAGACTCTCCTCAGGCTGTTTTATTAAATAAGTCTCAATGTTATGTTTCCTCAGGAATTCATTGCGCTCTTTGCCGTGCCCTTCTTCAACTTTATAATCCCCATTCAGGCAGTCCAGAGTGGCTTTGGAGATGTGAATCCTCCTGCAAAAGAGAAACAAGTAGTAGCAAATACTGATTGTGCTCTACTATACATAGGTTAGAAGGAGGTTTTGAACTCTGTATATTGTTTAACATCATGAATAAAACCAAGGTTTTCTATTGCAAACAATGAAAATTAAACAGTGCATTTAAAAACATGAGCTTTATTTGTGGTCAAGTAATCTCAAGACATGCTTACATCAATAAGGTGTCATTAATGCACAAAGTCCTATCAAAGGAAAAACATTTTGACATTCACACCTGATACCTTTTCTCATAATAGTTTAATGGGAGACCTTCCTGAGTAAAATGCTATTCTGAGAGAAAGAAAATCGTACTTCAGGGAAGTATGTTGAGAGAAAAATAAATGGTAGGCATTAGAGCAGTTTATGTCAAGGTCTTTAATTTCCTTCAGTTTCCTGAGGTAGCTTAAACATCAAAATTAGAAATTGAAATTGCAATTTCTGAAGTGAATTAGGGAAATAGGGGATGTCTGAAAAGGCAAGCAAGGTAATAATTTCTATTAAGACTAAGCAACGAGTTCAATATGCTTTGGCCAAAGTGAACTTGAATTTAAGAGATTACATGCAAAAGAACCCAAATTTTGCAATGGTATGAGAGGAATTTGGATGTCTTCAGCCAAATTATTTTTAAGGAATCTTCAGGTTCCTGCATGTAGGAAAATTGCAGACACCTCTAAAACTCATCAACATGGTTAGCTCTGCTATGTTGTACAATGCAGCATCATGGATGCAGTAAGAATTGTTCATTAGGCATTTCCCAGGTTTTCGTACGACTTTCTCTTTCTAAAGTCATGCTATTATAATGATTGCAGAGATTAGCAGTATTTTGTAGTAAGAATTAGTAAAACTCATAGTAAAACCTAGTAAAAATGTTTTGCAAATATAAGCAAATTTGGCCTGGACTTAAACAGCAAAACATGTGACCTCTCACAAAGATGATGCATTTCCTAGCTCTGAGAAATCTGAATTGGCTAAATTGATTTAAGTAAAGTAATAACCGAAAACTAAAGAAAAAAAAAGAAAGTGATACACTAGTTGCCAAGGTGATTATCTCTCTCTTTAGAATCAACTAATATAATTTAGGAAGGTTAAGTAATAAAGTCCTGAAATGTGGGTTTTATGATGGATATGATAACAGCTTTAAGCAGAGTATGGAGATAGCTATTAATGTAATAGCCTTAAATGGGCCAAATATAAATAAATAGTTGGCAGATTATAACTATTTCCTGGCTTCACTTTTTATACTGCCTGCTTAAAAAAACCCCTTAAAATGTGGAGACCTATTTTTTAATTTTATACAAATACAGTACATTGAGAACCTGAGTATTGAAGTCAAAAATTATTGCCTGGCCTACTCTTGAAAGCATATGAGACCCACAGTGTTAGGTGGTGCCTGTCATTGAGACATCGTTGAAAATTAATTATTACCTGGGATTTATGCAATTCAGTACTGGACATTAATACCTCTATACACTACGCAAAGATTATTAGAAAATGGGATCCTGGCAGAAGAAAGTAATTGAAATAACACTGTAGGATCTTACAAGATTTCCTTGTCAGGTGTCATGGACACATTTTTTACTCTCAGAAAACTGGAAATTACAATTTTTTTCTCTGTGCTCCTAACTGCCTTCTCCCATGGCATCTGGGCTGTTGGTTTATGCTGCTTCTGTCAGGTGCAATCTCTCCCTGCATCACCCATGCTCCTGGGGGCTCAGGGGGACATGCAGGCATTGAGGGGAAGAGCTGAGCCCCTTCTTTCCTGCTCTCAGACTGGGTGAAAGGATGTTTCCCATTCTCAGCTGCCTCTCTTCACTAAGCCCTCAGGAAAATGCTGGAGTTCATCTTTGCTCTTGTTTTACACCGTGAGAGCAGGACTGCTCATAACCCCAGGGCAGCTTTCCTGGTGAAGCTGCTCTAGGAATGGGAGTGACCTCGGTGTTACAAGTAGGGGGATTGGAATGCTGGTGGCAGGGAGAAGTAAGGAGAGACTGAAATGAGCTTAACTGCTCTATTAAATCTGCTCTTCACACTAGGAAACTCTGATGTAAATCAGTATTCTGAGGGAATTGGTTCATTGCTGTCACATACAGACTTTGTTCTGCTGGCACACTGATATCCAGGAAATCACTCTGCTCTGACAGACTGAAAACCTGCCAGGCATGTTATCTGCAGCAAGGCTGTGCATTTTCTGGGTTATTCATTAATAGCCATATGACTTGCACACATTAACAGCAATAGACTCTGCTTTTGCAGGTATGGATGGTGAAACTTCAATGATCCATTTGCTCATGTGAACAAACCATCCTCTCAGTCACCTATCTTAGGGGCTATCATGTGGGATAAGCATCAGGCAATGAATTTTTTTCTGAAATTTTATATACAGATTACATATGCAGAGTACAAAAGTTGTTCTCAGAGCATGCAGAATTTCTGCTAATTCCAAATATGTATATTAGAATAAAGGTCTACTATGTAGAACTGGGGAAAGACCTACATTTGCAATATATGAAGTGAATTTCCTTCCAATTTTCTGGGAACTTGACAGCTCTGACAGATCCTGATGTGTGCGTAGGGAGGACAGCACATGACTCAATTTTTATGACTTAAAATCTCTGTCATTCAAGGTGACAGCACCACTTAGATTTTTTTCCACAGAAAGATGTCTGCTGCTGTTGCTTCTAAATTCCATGGCTAAAATTAGAATTGTCTAGGTGATCTTTTTTACATCGTTCATCAATGGCAGGTGGAACTGAAAGTGAACAGAAGATTCCTGCAATCACTACTGTTAGGTCAAATTTAGGATTTGTAGCTTCCAAACTAGCAGGATGTAAGCCATATCAGGCAGAAATAATGTTCAACTTTCAGGTGAATCAGCCACATCAGACACAAAAAAGACCTAGGCTTTTTTTCTAGTGAAAAACCATACATTTTCATATATAGAGAGGTTAAGATAAATATCTCAAAACATCTACTAAAGCATCAAATTATTTAAAAGACTTCTTAGAGACCCTGCTGTTCATAACAATTTGTTATTAACATATTGACCTATGAACACATAATTCTTCCCACTTTTTGTGCATTATGAAATAAAACACATTATACCTTTATGCCTCATAATGTCATTTGAATGAAAAAGGTGAGAGAATGAAAATAGAAAATCTCATGAATGATCAACACCTAACTGGGAAATTTGAGCTACCTCTGAGGACTATGTGGGTTAAAACCAAAAATCGATCTTTTCCAGAAAATCAAGGCTGACAAAGAAAAATAAAGATTTTTGTCTTGTCTTTTGATATAGCTATACAAGCTGACCATTTCTACCTATCTTGGCTACAGCCTCACTAATCCTTGCCAATTGCAATATAGCAAAAAAAAAAAAAAGGGTCATAGTTGATGAAATGACGTAAGACAGTTAATCCCTTGGCAAGGGTAACAGTGTAATGTGCTGGCAATGTTTTCCGACTGTGGGAAATACTCTTTGCCTTACCCAGGAATTCCACCTGACTCGAGTTTGTTTGCAATATCCACGTCCCATGACCAGACATCAAACTGCCACTTCCTCAGGCCCAGCACTCCGCAGAGAACCGATCCGGAATGGATCCCTATCCTCATGTCAATGTCATGCTTTGTTCTTGATCTGACATATCTGTTAAACAAAACACACAACGAAAGAAAAAAAGATCAGACTTAGGGAAATATATGCCACAATTTTCCATACCATTTAAAAAAGGATATGATGTAAAATACTCTGTCAGTGAGCTGTAAAGTGCAGTCTAGCCTGTAAAATGAAGAGATAACTTTCTAAATAGCAAAGGTAGAATAGGGATAAAATTATTCTAAAAGCCAGGTTATCCTTAAGCACTTAATTGCATGCATGGCTCAGTGGCACACTTATTATTCCAATCAGATAGAAAGGGAGAGAGAGAGAGAAAAAAAAAACTGTTGGACTTATTGAGTGCTTTAGCTTGGAATTATAAAAGGTTCAGTAACAGTACAGAATTTTTGGAACAGTATGGAAAATCAGGAACAATATGGCTGTTTCACAAATAGGAATTATTTTCATCAAACCTGTCTATTTCATGTTCTTGTGCATTTTTAAATAATTTTCATTTTTTTAATGTTATTTTATTGATTGGGATTTTCCAGAGTTACTATTTGTCAAATGATCAATTATTTTCATTAGATTTGGCCATTTGCTCTGTCATGACAACTGTGTGAGTTTAAAATCAGTTTTGTCTGTTCTGTGGGGTGGTGAAGATCATTTCAGCTCTCAAATAAACCACATGAGAACATATTTGTTAATAGAGTGTTTTCCAGTTCTGATTGTGTGAAAACAACTTTGCACCAGAAATATTATTAGAGTTTGTGTTCATTAATCTTTAAATTGTGTGCTCAGGGCAGGAAAAGCACATTGCTACTGCTGGTCTACAAACCTGCTGTGTCTCTGTAAAGGGCCTTATCTCTGCAGTCACTGAAGTCAATAGGAGCCCAGCAAGATCACTCCACAGAGCAGGCAAAGAATAAACAGCTCTATTTCACTGCTCTCGAGTTAACTACCATTGCCTCAGACGCCTCAGTAATGACTTTGACAGACCCTCTGTAGAGGACAAAAGGGTAAATTTCTTACTGCGTTCAATACTTGAGCTTTCATTGCTGCAACAGAGCATGAACTCTGTTTGCAAGGGAAAAAGAAAAAAACCCAAAGAGTTCTAAAATGGAGAGAAATTACTTGCACAAAAACATGAAAATTTGAAAATAAGAAATTCATCTTTTTTTCCCTTCCTTTCATGTTATGAAAACTTGAAGAAAGGCAGGCATGTGATAAGTCTCAGTGCAGTAGTTTGCCTACAAGACCTGTTTATCACATCAGGAAGCCAACATATTTCAGATATCTAAGAGAAAAAGATTCCAAATAGTTGGTGAAGACAATAGTTAATCATAAAATAATAAAAAAGAAGTTCTGAGAAGGGATTTATCTGTGTTCTTAAAGCTTATAGTTTTCATTTACAAATTTTTTCGTTGCATGCAAGCAAGAGGGCTTGAAATATCAAAATTAAACAAACAATTACTGGTCCCTGGAAGATAGGATATGCAACAACTCCTCCACACTGAAGCACTTTAAGTGTTGTGAGAGCTGCTGATAGAAGTGAGACCACTGAGATTTTAATTTATTTTGAAGAATTTTTATATGCTATAAAAATATCTAAACTGACACTCCTAACTCTCAGAGGAATTATCACACAGCTTCTCACATGATTGTTTCCCCAGTCTGCCCTTTCCTTTTGTTCAGACTAAGATAATTATTTCTCATTTTACATCTGATTTCCTTATCTTGAAATAAAAGGTAATTGTATCTAGAGGAATAATTGAGCAAAAAGCTTTTCATTGAAAAATTCAGTCAATGAGAAGGGCTTAAGTTTAATAAAATGTTTTAATAACCTATATCTTTCTGTATACATTTATAGACAAACATGTTATTTTGCCAATTTCATTTCTGTTTTACCAGCTGTCATATCCTGTGGCGAGCAGTTGAAGGCACTATGTTTGTCTAGTTTAGAGAAGAGGAGGCTGAGGTGTGACCTTGTTGACCACTAACAGCTTCCTGAGGAGGGGAAGGAGAGAGGGAGATGCTGAGCTCTTCTTCCTGGGATCCAGTGACTGGATGCATGGCAATAACTCAAAGCTACATCTGTGAAGGTTCAGCTTGGACATTAGGGAACATTTTTTACCACGACTGTGGCCAAAGAGTTAAACAGGCTCTCTGCTGAGGTGACTGATGCCCCAAGCCCATGATCAAGAGACATTTATTTGGACAATACCCTTAACATGCTTTTCCTTTGGTTCCTTTGGCATTGGCGAGCAGTTGGACTAGATGGTCACTGTGGGCCCCTTCCAACTAAAATAGCTTTCTAGTCTAGTCTAGTCTAGTCTATACATTTTAAATACTGTAAATTGTGGTCTTGTACTTGCATCTTATATAAGAACTGACACATGCAGGTATCACTGGAGAGACCAGATACAAACCATGGTGCAACTGAGCAATGTGCCCCTCTACTTGCAGAGTCCTCACTAAGGGTTGCTGGGTTTGACTTTTCCTTTGTAATGAAGATATGTTGACAGCCTGAGAAGGCTTTGGCATTCTCCATCAGCCACACAGGGCTTCTGCATTTATCCAAAAGCTCCCACAGCTCTGCTGTCCAGGCCACATCCTGCAGAGCACTGCAGACACTAATCAAGGTCCTCTCCCCCTTGCCTTATCTGTCTTTCACCACCTCCCAGCAACTCTTTATGTGCCACTCAGGTGATATTTGATCTCAGCTCTTCATCAGCAGACAGAGTGGATTTGGCTGCCTGCCTGCACCCTTTGGATGAGGAACTTTCTGTTTCTCTCTCTGCTACAGTGCTGGTGCACATGCAGGGCTCTGTCTTTGCATCCTCCTCTCGTCATGCACAACAATGTGCTCCTGTGTTAATAGGTGGGAAAATAACTGCAGGAGGGGACCTGATTGCATGAAGTCACAGGCAGCCTGAAATATATTTAAACAGCCATGTCCAGGACATGAATCAATGCACAGAAGTGATCTAGTCTCACTCAAAATACTTTATTATTTGCAACACAAGAGTGAAAGCAGAACTGTTGAGGACCTGTTGCGGAAACAATAGTCTTCACAAAAATTTTGTTGTAAGATATCAAATTGAAAAAAAAAATGGTTTATTTAAAAATTTCTCTGCAAAGACTAAAAAGTTTAAAAGGGAGTTGATTTGTTAGTATTCAAAAAGTCATGGAATTATAATTATTTTTTTAATTCAAAATTGAGAGTGATGTAGGTTGAAAAAGATTTCTGAATTGTGTGAAGAAGGGAACTTAATTATGTTCAAATCCAACTCCCCAGCAGCCAGACTACCACATACTTTAGGAGGCCTTGTTTACATACAGGTATAGGAAAAACAAAGCCTGAAATAACTAGGCCTTCATCAATAATTGTATTTCTAACTTATTCAGAAAAAAAATTCTCAGAAATAAAAAAATGTAGAGATAAAATATTAAGAGAGTTCATTTTGCAAAAGCTCAGGTATTCCACATCTAGTTCTTCTCTCTCTTAAATTTATTCAACTGTCAACGAAGCTTCTAATTAAAAAAAATATATTTTCTTCAACTACTTCACAGGCTCTCTGCAGATACGTTGACAAAGTGCACGCACTAAGGTTCATTATTGATGATATATAAAGCAGCCCTCTTTGCCTCATAAATGCTTTGTTATCTTATCCAGGATGGGGTAACTGTGACTGATTTTATTCTTGTCATTCATCTCATTTCAGTCTAGCCAGAGATAAAAAAGTTCAATGATTTTAATTGGATCTTGCCATTTTCTTCTGGTCAGCATTTTAATTGGATCTTTGCATTTTCTTCTGGTCAGCATTACTTGATGGGTATTTGATTTTTGTGGTGTTAATCAAAACCTTTCTCATCTACATGAAGAAGGTGAGCCAAAAGTCAGAAATTTGCTTTTCAGCCTCTTCTGTAGCTGTCCAAAATCTGAATGCTTTGGAATTCAGGCCCTGCAGATTCAGAGTGACACACTGACTGCTTCTGTGCTGACCAGTCCAACTGTGCAAGGTTATGTCTATGCTTTGAGACAGTTAAAAAAACCCCAGAGTGCTTTTTCATTCTTAACAAGCCCTTTCACAACCTGTTCCCAGGTTCAACAGTTTGCATGTGATGAAGACCATTTCTAGTAGGTAATTTGAATGCAACTGCCTTGTGTTGGAAGCAAAATGACTTCAGAAGAGTGGAGCTGGCCAGCCTGTTCCACTTTTTCTTAGTGATGGGTAAAATTCTCTGGGGTTGGTCAATTTACCCATCAAGACATGGTCATTGTCATCCTTATGCAGATGAAATATGAAAGTCTATGTATTCTGGTTGAAGAGTGTAGGGGTCTTAGCTGACTCTGCAGTGAGCAGAAGGATGGACAGGTGATCTGTGTCTCCTGCTAACTGAACTGTCCTTTGATCATAAGGTCCAGTTATATAGGGACCATTTTGGTGTTAATTATGGAATTTTCCTGAAGGAATGCAAATGCTTTTTGGTGTCAACATGACAGGATAGTAGATGAAGTGAGGTAAGTGACCTTTTCAGTGTGACTCTGGGAACTGTGTCATGCCTGTGAAGGACATATCTATTATTTTAAAAAAGCTAGGTAACAGGATACACTAAAATACTGAACACTTTGAATAGTAAAGAGCAGGTAATGTGACTTATAGGGTGTAACACTTCGTAGATGAAGTTTACACAAGTTGAATTTACAATTTAATGTAGACATTCTCCCAGCAAGGCAGTTTGAAATAGCACCAGGATGAGTTTACCTTGGATTTAGAACTGGAATCTAACGTAAGCAGAAACTATTACATGGAGAAGTTTTATATTGTCAGACTTATCACTAATATGACTGACTTGCTCTAGCTTCAGACAGAAACTGTAGCTACATGGGCAGGGTTAATACTACTACATTCTTCTTTTTTATGTCAATCTGCTCTGAGAGGCAGCAAAATAGTACAGTACAAGGGACCATACACAATACTATTAGAAGTTTGCTTTTTCATCTTAAAATTATGTTATAAAAATCTTTATAATCATATACATATACATACATATATATATACACACACACTCCTTTGCCATTTTTCCAATATGGCCTTGACTGTGTTTCATGCTGCATTCAAAGGAAAGAGGTTGCAGAAGTACATGAACCCATTCATCTCTACCTGGTTTAGTTCAAATCATCCTCCAACAGCACAAACAGGGAAAGAAAATCTATTCTGATGTTCTCTCCATTCAGAGCCAGTGGTGGAAACAGACACGTGGAGGTGACAAGATGATCAAGTCGCAGTGAGAAACCTATATTCAATCTTAGAACTGTCTAAGAAGTACTAGCTGAACTTGTGAATATGTCACAACATCCCTGTCCACCAGCACACAGAAATGAAATTAAGCCTTAGTTTTTAGGTTTGTGAATATATCTTCTCTTCTGTGAATCAGAGCTCATTGCATCATAGGCTGAGGCTTGTGGATCATAAGGGAAATAATCCATGGAAGGAATCCAGAACTGGATGAATGATATTAATATGTAATTATATAATTAAATAATTTATTAATAATGGAATATGAAGGTAATTCCTGTTTCTTTTACTCCCTGAGTAACTTCTTTAACAAGAATTAATCACTTCATGATTTTTTTTAATATTCAACAGATAAAAGTAATTTTTTCATGTTAAAAGCAGGAAACCTGCCAGGGCAGTCAGTCATCTGAAATGTTTGAGATATTTTTAGTTGTGAGTTTTGTTTGGGTTTTTTTTTTTACTTTTCCTTTTTTTTTTCTCTCTCATGAATTTGTCTTAGTATTACTACTTAATTACAGACTTTTAATGAAGACAAGCTGTTATCTAATTTCTGGAGTTTAGTCTATATTGCATGCTGGCACCATTTATTCTGTCATAATAGTTACTCTTTCAGATGGTTTTTAGTGGGAAATGATCCAACAAATGACACAACTCAGGACTCCTTGATTTACCAAACAAATATACCAGCACAAAGGTTTGTTTGAATTTCCACTGTTATTTAGATTGTGCCATTTCCATCCTTACACTATGAAAGAGAGTCCTTGAGGAGCTGAGTCTCACACAATTTCCCTTCCCCTCCCAGTCACAGAGATTTCAGGAATAAGGACATTTGAGAAGGTGATATTATGCCTGACAACTTCTTAGCTCGAGTGATAATTGTTAAAATGAAACATTAACATCTGTTAACTAAACATTCCACTGGAATCCTATTTCCATCAACAGTCAGTACAGACAGGTATTGATACCACAAAATTAAACACAATGAGAGTTACTGCTGCATGTGGAAAGATGTGAAAACCAGCTGAATAAAAGAACTCCTTCTGAAGAGCTTGACCTTTTTACTTTAATTCACATTTCCAGCTGCAGCTAAACAGAATTTACAGGTCTTTGGATTTTGCAGCACAGATGGAGTAAGGATTTTTTTCTTATGCCCAAATGTGGTGCAGAAAAACTGCCTTACTTTGGAGTAAATATCAGATTCCTTGGAATCTTTCTGTGGTTAAAAGTTACCCATCAATTGTCTCAACAGTTAAGGGAGCTAAGAACAAGAAGACAGGTTGGAATAACAATCATAGTGGTTATTTTATGAGATTTATAACAAAGTCTGGTGATGCAAAAAAACATTACAGAGAAAATAATGATCTTGAATTATTTTATTGAGTTCTGAAAAGCTCCTTTCATATGCAAAAAGAGAAGTGTAGCTGCAAGACTCAAGCTTAAAATCAAGTTGTATAGTCTCAATTAACAAGAAATTAACAATTTAACAATGGACACGAGCTGTATGAGTACACTCAGGAGTCCCTTGTGAGACAATCTGTCCATGTAGATTTATTTTACATGTTGTATAATGAATGGATCTGACATTCTTGTTCTATTCCCTTTGACCATGGAATCACCAAGGACAATAGAAGGAGTATTCAGCAATGGTATCCTGAGATCACAGGGGTTTTTTGGGGGCTGCCTCACCAGAAGGGTTGTGCTGATCAGTACAGCATTTCCAACCACCTGCTGTCAATGGAGAGAAATGTTTGTATAACTTCAATGTAGCTCTCAAATCTGAACAATGGCTTCTCATATCTTGGATCATGTCCCTATTGTTCTAGAGTTTAAAATTATTTATTTTCTGAAATCTTCTGATGAAGATAAAGAAATTTTTACTTATCAATATGTTATGTTCGTTGTATTTTAAATATGGTAAAATTCTGTTGGAACCAGTGTGATAAAAAGCTCACTTTTATAAAAAGGGTATTTTTTTTTTTCATTTTTTAAAATGTGAGAGATATCTGCTTCTTTAATTCTAATGAATAGACAGTAGATAACTCCAAATTCCCTCAGAAATATGGGCAGAAGTATTTCTAATATTCCATAGCAGGATTGGTCCTCCCTGTGAACTGTATAAACACACATTAAGATAAACAATATAAGGCTCCTGTACTCTGAACAGAAAAGCCTGGGGGAAGAACCATTCTCATTGCATAGACAGAAAATCAGATACTGGGATTATCAAATAAATTGGAGGTAATCTGAACTCAATTATTCTGCAATGGATGACCCAGGTCCTGATGGACTTTGGTGTCACAGCTCTGACTGACTGTAGCTGTCATTTAAGATACTAAAAATATAACACCATTTCTACTGGATGACTGCCTTCAAGACTCTGTTCATGGAAGGGCATGGATTGTTATAGGCTTCCACATGTGTAAGGAAATGGAAAGAAATTTACTGTCTTAGAGGAAAAAAGGGTTTACAATGGGTTGTCTGCAGGTGGTGTTACCAAGGAAATGCAAAAGATTTAATGTGTATATCCAAAAAATTTTAACAATACAGGTAGATTTTTTTTCATCTCTGTATTCTCTAATTCACGTTTCACTTTCACTATGGGGATTCCAGAACCAGAGTATTGATTACTTTGTTCAACATTTAGCCTGTGATAATTGAATCCTGCCTTCTTAGATATCACTGTTGCATAATCATTATTCAGTTACATTTTCCATTAATTAATTTTAGTCAAATTCTTTCTCTATTAAGAGCTCAGTAATGCAGCTGCAGTGTGCATTAACTGTCTGATGTATGTCATGAGACAGACCCAGATAAAAGGGGCAAAGAAGTCTGGACAAGAAGCAGACAAAGAGATTGGACAGCAAAATATCCAAGGAAAGGGGAGAATGTTTGTGTTAGGCAATGCTATTTTAGGGAAGACAACAACAGAAAAAATATTTGAATACGAGAAATTCAGTCATTTTTCATTGATACATTGTGTCAGTAAAAACCAGTAAGTTTCAAAAAGATGGACAAAACCTCTCTTGGAGTATTAGATGTCAGCTGATGTCAGCCTTTGGATAAGCTGTACACACAGGCTGCTGAAACATGATTATTAATTGTAATTGCATCAAAATACAATAATCTAACAGCAATATAATTATATTTACATGATGGGAACACATTCCTTCATTAAAACACTTCCAGTGCTTGTGAATTTAGGCAAGAACCTAATTTAGCAGGTAAAATTTGTTCATCTGGAAAATCTCAGTGCTTATGAGTTTGTCTATGAGGTAGTTTCCAAGCTAAAGTTTAGCCAAACCTGTCTATTTTGTGTTTATCTCGTGGTTTAATTTTATTAAAGGGATTATAGGAAGCAATTCAGACTCCTCCTCTTCAGTCTCCTCTTGACATTGACAGCAGTACCAAGTGAGAACTGCCAAGAACCGTGAAACCTCTCAGTTGCCCACACAGATATTGTGTTACATCTCTGAAGCAGCACAGGTTAATAAAATCATTTTAGTAACTGTTCCCATGCATTACATGGATCAAAAAAGTCCTGTCCTTTTCATAGTGATAGTGCTGAGATTTTTGAACCAACAGAACAATTACTTGTCTAGTGGTAGCATTCATGGGTAGGAAGTTCAGAACACTGCCAGATACAATGAATCAGGGGGAGAAAAAGGCATTACCTGATAGTTTTGATCATGCTGAGCCCCATTTCAACACAGCAGTGGGCATGGTCCTGGCGAGGTTCTGGGAGCCCTGACACACAGTAGTAGCAATCCCCCAGGATCTTTATTCTGAGACAATGATGCTCCTATGCATAAATGTATCAAAGAGAAAGAAAACATTTACATATATTTTCATAATTTTAAGGTGAAAGTAAAAGTAGTAGAAAAATTACTGTTAAAAAAACAACCAAACTCCCACTTGTTTCTGGATGTTTCCTGCTTGTCCTTAGTATAATGGTGATTTATGTCACTTTTGAAATGAAGTACTTTTACATTTGCAGCAAAAAAGGGTATAGTGATTTTTCTTTTATGTTAATCAGAGACGTCCTTGCTGATGGGGGAAAAGGTTTTATCAGAGCTAGGTGGAACATAAGCCAAGGATTCAGAAATGCCAGCTGAGATAATGAATAACCCAATTTAGGCTATGTTCCTCCAGGGCATGTTTTCCTGCTCACTTTTTACCCTGGAAATAAATGAAAAACCTCTTTCCTCCCACTGAAATCCCTTCCCACTTAGAATTTCTGCAGTCACACTCAAGTATTCCCAACAGCTATAGGAACTGATCAAGCATCTGCATGGCAAGGATCTCAGAGAAGCTGTCTTACATCAGGCTCATGCTGTGGAGAAATGATGCTTCTTTGGCATCCAGCCAAAGATCCTTTACCCTATGAGCAAATAGTGAATTTCATTTCTAAAATACATATTAGCCATATCATTACATACTGAAACAGAATAATATTGGGTGATTTGATTATTAGTTTAGAAGATCATTTTCTAGTGAGCAGAAATACCTGAGTTGCAAAAATTTTGCAGTTCCCAAACCAGCACGTGAGACCACGATTACCTGTAAATTTGCCCAGTGTATTCTACTGGTTGGGGCCTCACAGGAGGCAATCAATGCACAGGAACAGAGAACATTACAAGTTGTGTCAAATAAGTGTTTTTATGATGGAGAGTCATTGAAATATTGAGCGTAATATAAATCAGTGGGTAAAGGCTGCAGTAACAGACCTTTAAAAAGAAAAAATTAAGTAGGATGTAGAAGCAAACGTGAATGCTGGTTCCTCCAGAAATCAAGTATGAGTTCCATTCAAAGTTTTGCTTAGGAAGAATGAAGCTTTGTAGTCAGCCTCAGGTAAGCCTTGCTCATCCTGCAGTGGCACACAGAATCTACACACTTTTACACAAAGCTTTTTGTGAAGTCAGCTGAAGCCTTAAGCATGCCAGTAAGGGTAAAATCTGCTCTAGGCAAGTGGCCAAAGTAAGCTGATTCACCCTCAAAATCTCCTTAAACCATCAGTAGGAACTGACTGTGTTTGAAGCTTTGGTTAAGTCTCCGGCTAAAATCAATACTGCCTTTCAGAGTGCAATGTCTTGCTATCCAAGTTTCACACAAAATTCCAGACTCAACTCAGGCTTCTAAAATGTCAAAATTCATATGTAACTCTCCTCTTTCCTCAACCCCTTCTTTTCAGTCCCTCTGCAGACCCACACAAGAACACTGGGAATTTTTCATATGGCTTCAAGTGAAATTGTAAATCCTAAACCCCTCCAAAACAATTTTTTTTTAAACGGTTCCCCCTCAATGGAAAGAATTAGAGATCTGATTTTACCACATTTTCCACCTATTTTTTTAACTACAAAGTGAAACTATGAAATATAAAAGTTAATTGACAAGAAGATAGGACTCCATGGCATAAATCAGTGCATGTCAAATAGTAAGTGAGCTTCCTTAAGCTTCTTTCCATGTTGTTTAGACAAAATGCAAAAAGATGAAGACATAATCCACAGATACCAGAGTTTGTTTTTTCTAAAGGTCCCACTCAATTGATTCTTACTATATTACTAATTTGCTTTTACATCTACAAAGTAAGAGGATAATATTGTCATGTCGTCATATTGGTTTGACTGAGGTGGAATAAATCAAAAGGCAGCACTTTAACTCTATTCAGAGCCTTTACAAATGCTCTACAAATAATAACCTCATAGCAGAATAGAGGGAAAAAAAAGGAAAAAAAACCCATCAATGTTTAGGAAAGAAGGAAAGAAAGACTGGAAGAAAGAAGGAAGAAAGATATCTCAACTATTATTATACTTTAATTTTTTAATTAAATTTTTAACTTCAACATTTATTATACCTCTCTGATGATATGGGAATCCCCTAATAAGAGAGAATTTATTTCAGCACAGTTAAAGACCGTAGCCTTCAATAGGAAAAGACTGTTTGATTCTTAATGCCTCACTTAAAATGGCTAAAGTGCTGATTCCAGTAAATTCAGTGAGATTTATATCACCTTTCTGCATGTCTGAAATTCAGAATAAAGCAGACAACTTCAGAGGGATGTGCTTTTTGCAATAAAGATAAGAACCTTAATGCATGGCAAGATCTGCTAATGAGGGTCTGATATATGCAAATGTGAGTGCATGTGTGTTACACAAGAAATCCATCCAGCTACTCATGAATGTTGTCTTTTTCTTGTCATGTGATGTCACCTGGCTCATTTGCCAAAGCTCAGGAAGTCATCCAGGGAGTGCAATATCCGAACGGACGTGACTGTGTCAGGTGTCCTGGTGCCAGCTTTGGAGCTTGCCATTGCAGCCCAAGGACAGCCAGGCAGGGCAGTCAGGGAAGCCTGGGGACAAATTCAGCTCACAGCTAAAGCAGTTGGCTGGACTTCAGTTCAGCTGAAGGTACCTAAACTCACCATGGGTCTGCAAGACCCTGGGTTTGTGAAACACCCACACAGGACCAACAAATATGACACAAGATTTATGTCCTGAGGAACACTGAAGGGGTCAAGCAAGGTGTCTCTACTGGCACAAGAAACCACAGGGAGCTTTTAAATGACTCCTTGTCTTCCAATTTTTTTCCTGTTAATCAAATTATTAGGACTGCTAAATGTGATCTGTGTTACAGCCTGACTACATTGCTTTTGCATTTTTTATTATTCCTTAATTATTCCCATCCTACTCATTTCAAAAGTAAACAATGGGCTTTTTGTCACTGGGAATACTTCATCTAGAAGAAAATAATTCAATGACTCCCAAGGACAAGGAGCTAATGGTTTCTGCCTTTGGCAGAGGTGAACTAGCCTGGTCTCCTGAGATTCCCTCAGATAACTTGGTAGCTTAATCACATCTACAGTTTACACTCAAACCTTTGTCAGTCTGGTTGTATGAGAGCATTAAGGTCAGATTCATGGATAATTTGGGCAGCCATGCTTTAGTTTTAAATTAGAAACTGAGTTTTGTCAGGACCTGCCCATTTTTCAGTGGTATAAAATGATATTAGTAGCCATCAAGATTTTCCTCACACTGCAGAGCTCAAGCCCACTTCCTAAAAACATCTCACTGCCATGTTATCTAAGAGTGGCAAGTTGATATTAAATGAAAATGAATGAAAAATCTAAAAAATGAATAAATGAAAATAAATTCCTTAAATAGGAGAAAATTGTCATACAGGAACATTGATACAGGTAATATTTTTCACAACAGTGTTAAATCCTTACACTGTTGTGAGGCTATTATTGTCTCCACTGTAATTTGTTCTATCCTCTTCCCTTTTTCTTTTGTAATTCTAGAAGTTGTCCTTGGGCATGTAAATGACAGCTGATGTTATACAGACATTCACATCAGTATCCATCACCTCACACTCCTTCCAATACTCATTCATTAACAGCATTTATTGAAGAGACCAATTAAAATCTCAGCATGTCACAAATAGGGGCTTTTTTTCAGCCCCTTATTTTCAGCTTTTCATTTGCTGCAAGTGGAAGATTAAGGGGCCTGATTCTGCCAAGATCAATTTAAATCAGAATTTTTGCCTGGAGATATTGAAAAGACTCAAAGACCCAACTATTTTTAATAATAATTCTAGATTAATTCAGCAGCAATTGATAAGAAACCTCTTTCCAATTCACCTAAATCCAGAGAAAAAAGAAAATATGCAGATTTTTCATAAATAATTACCTCGTATATGGTGAATGATTTGTGTCTGAGCTAATTAAATATATCCCTAGTGACTGGAAAGGAAGCAAAGCAAATTGGCATAAGGTGGAGCTGCAGAAATAAGTTGCTCAAATATCAAGTTACTGAAAGACACAGTCAGAGACTTCATTAATATTTCTTGTTTCCTTGGGCTAAATTTCTGACAAGGGAAAAAAGTGATTTTGTTCCATAAGCTCTGCCACTTTTTCAATTCTACCAGTGCTGAATCAATCATTTCTCCCAGTTTTCAAGGGAGCCCCAGAGGATAGCAAAAAGACCACAGAAAAGTCAAATTTTTTTTGCAATTTTTATAATTTCAAGCTAAAAGTTTAGGACATTGGGGATAAAATTTCCTGGAACTGAACTACAGAACAAAGAGAAGTTATACATGTAAGCCTTCTTCTACAAGGCAGCCAGAGTGGGAGGAGGACGGGACTTGGCCTTTGTGTACAATAGCTCAGTTCCTGAAACATGTGCCAAAGGCGGAGGAAACCTGGATAAACCTCATTCCTCAGCATGAATGGGGGCTAGGCCAAAGCTCTTAATCAGCAGTCTGTTTTAGGGTGGTGAGAGAGGTCCATCCAAATTCCTTCTATTGCAGCTCTGTCACTTTGGGAAGCAGAACTGGGACCTTGAGAGAGCCAGATGGAGGGGGCTTCTCAAGCCTGGTCACGTAGGCAAATAGGCAAAAAGGAGGACTAGATATGGTACACTGTTACAAAGATTGTTTCTAATTTTTGTACACATAAAGGGAAAAATATGGCAGTTTTTCATTTGCCTGAACTAAGGAATACATAAGTATGGCCCTATATAAACACTTTCTACATATTTTAACATACCATATAAGGAATGTTTTTTTTTCCTTTAGAATAACCTATAATGGGGTGGTTAGAATTTCTCTGTGCTGCCAGAAAAAAAGAGGTTTGAGGTCTCTCATGCTGCAGAAGGAATTGAGGCATGTTGGTGAATGAGTTTTATATCAACAGCTTTATTTCTTGACACGCTGTAGAAGAAAACTGCTGTGTCTGGTGATCATTTTGCCTTTTGCCTCATGTTAATTGGAAGACTATGCTTTAAGTGATTTCAGGGACAGAAATCCCCATGAGAAAAATTCAAGGTGTTTCTTTCTAGCTAAGGCAGGAACAATTCTGCATGGAAGTTCTGCCCCTTAGGAGTTTCTAGAACTTAATTTCTTCTGGTACGTGAGACACTGGTCAACAACATAAGAACATGAGCCAGGGTGTGCCCAGGTGGCCAGGACAGAGGTCATAGGTAAGGGTCAGTCTTTTCTCCCAGTAAGAGACAGGACAAGAGGAAATGGCCTTAAGTTACACCAGCAGAGATTTAGGTTGGATATTAAACAAAGTTTCTTCATCTAAAGATTGTCAAGCATTGGAACATGTTGTTTGGGAAAGCAGTTGAGTTGTCAAGCCTGAAGCTATTTAAAAGTGGATGTGCTGCTCAGGGACATGGTTTAGAAGTGGCCCTGGAGCTGTTAGGTAAATGGCTAATCTTAGAGGTCTTTTCCAACCTTAATTATTCTATGAGTTTATTAAGGATGAGTCAGGGAATTCCCAAGAACATACTTGTGAAGCTTAAATTAATTCAAACCCAGATTAGTCACAAAGTAGAGCTTCTTTTTTGGGGGAGGTTGAATTTGAGTAATTCTTAGTTTATAAATACCTGGGAATTTTTAAAACAAATTTTATTTAATCTATCATTTTCATCTGTCTTTTTTTCCTAAAAAATCTGTATACTATCACTTCTAAAAGCATTTTGTGGACTGGTGTTTATTTGACTGTTTAGGTCTTTTGGTTGGCTCTTTACTGTGAAAAAAAAAACCCTGTAAATATAGGGAGAACATTGTGAACAAGGTTGTTTATTCATTAGTATTAGACAATTAATTATTGACACTAGTTGGGAGGAAAAACACCTCAGAATTAAGCCCAGCATAAAGTGCATTCACTCAAATCCTTTACTATAAATTCACAATGTCTTTATAATGAGCTAAATATCATATATGCATACTCCTAACCCAGAAACTCTGCTTCTTGCTACAGTGCCCTAAACAGATACACATGAAAAAATTCACACCTGGCATATATATTCAAACAGGGCTTTTTGGAAATCTCTGAAATTTTGTGGGGTACATGATTGAAGATCATTTCACCATGGAACAAAGCAGTGCCATAGCTGAAATGTGGCCTGGGACAGTAAAGCACTGCAGTGGGAGTGTCTATCAAGGAAACAGAAGAGCCCTCAAAAGCCTCCAGTCTTCCTTTCCTGATACCAGCAGGTTCAGGAATTTTATTTGGGCTATGGGGTGATGTGTTCTTGGAGCCTGGGAGTCAGGTTGGTTTCCACCCCTGGAAACAGCAGTCACAAGATTGATATTACAGCATTGAAAGAATTTTTGACAGCTTTTCTGCAACCTCACAGGAGACAATTTAACCAAAGTTACAGAAAAAGATTACCTTCTTAGAAAAAAAAAGTCCAAAACCAAACCCCATCAGTCATTTAATAAGCTCCTTTATTTAGGGTTTTACTCTTTCCTCTTTGTCGTATCTGAAACAGAATCTACAAAGAGTGTAGATGAATTTAGAAATATGATAATTTAAATCATGGTATTGGCTGACATCTAGCACTGCAGAGAAGACAGAGGAAAAACAAACATCAAAAATAACTATTATTTCACCAAGGCAGGACTTTTTTTAGGCTTAAGTATCTTGCTGAATGTCATCTTATTTCCCTTCTCTTCTCAAAATTCCTGCCTAAGGAATATATTAATATCAATTAAGTTTCTGTTTATGCCTTTCAGTAGATAAAGTAGATATAAAGAAATTTTTTCTTCAGTTCTGTTTTATGCCAACTTATTTTTCTTCTTTTGTAAATGTCACTTTTCTCTTTAATAACTATAAATCTTTTACAAATATCACAGACTGATTAGAAATGGGAAGTAGCTGTACATAACTTATTATTACATGTTTTTCTTGGAAGAGATATGGAACGGAGTTCTAATTTTTCTTCAGAGTGTTCTGTGGTGATGATACAGATATTATGGGGGTTTTTTTTGTTATATTCATCAATGTAAGCCATAACATTTGATGTAATTTAGGGAAGATTAAAAAAAATCAGAGAGTTCTCATTACTTCTGTATTGCTTAATAAAGCTTAAAAGAAAAAAAAAAACAGCTAAATTACATTTTTCAGTATGCAGTGAAAATGTCTAATATTATATGATTAATATAAGATGTTCAAGCAGATCCAACAATCCTTTATATGAGATTATAACTTAATACTTTTATTTAAAAGTAAATAAGGATTTATACACTTTTTCCTTAAAATCTAAATAAACTGCCTCAAGCTTTCTGCAATTGACCTTTTTGCTTTGATGGTAATTCTCAGCGTACTCCAAGAGTCTGAATAACAGTGACTGTTTTAAAGAATTATGATAACTGTAGTTTAGCTGATTAAGAACCAGTGAAGTGATAGATCTGAAATCTAGATGTGATTCTGTGATCCTCCTTAGTGGGAGATCCTTCTAGGGAGGCCTTGAAAGGACTACTTTCCAAAAGTCCTGTTGAGGATTTATAGGCAAATAGGAAACGATTGCTAATAACATTTACAAAAGGAATAAAAACAGTAAAATAAACAATTACCATGCAGACGTGGTGGTCATAACGTGAGAGCAAGACCAGAAAACCCCAAAATAATATTTTGCAGCACAATAATGTTATCACAATTGTATGTTCAGAAACATGGCATTTGGACAGTGATCAGGGAAAGAGGGATTAGGAGGAATGGTGAGGATCTGCCTCCACTGCACTCCCAGAGGTTTGTCCAGGACCACTGTTTTCAGTGCTTTATAAGGGATTCTCACAGGAGGTGTTCCAGAAAAGTAATCTCAAAACTATTTGAAGGAGTAAATTTTACAGAGTGAAAACCTTGCCATGAGTTTGGTCTGCTTCTTTCATCAAAAGGAAACCTGAGAAACCCATTGATCAAAGCATCCAGAGGCATTCCCAGAGGAAGTCAGTGGCTACACGATGGTTCTTTTGTCTGAGAATGATAGGCCACAGCAAGCATCAATGGATGTAATTCAAAGCAAAAAAATCAAATGAGAGAAAAACCCATACTGAATAAACAATGAGAGTGTTAATGCACAGGAATGTACTACCAAGATGGAGAAGTTTTAAGACAAGACCATCTCTTGGTACACTCATGTGAAGACCAGGAATTTTTCCAAAAGATACTCCTTGACTAGGTGTGACAGCTTTATGCAATATCAGATGGTAGGTTTGTAGTCCTTTGTATTCACAAGTCCTTAAATTCAGGACCACTCAGTGTCCATTTCCAAAATTTTCCAAAGGAAAAGGTAAAATTCAATATAAGATTTAAACCCTTTTATTTTATTCAACTAGTCCCCACCCCCCCATAAGAGTTCAGTGTGGAATCTTGGTTTCCTGTAAAGCACAGAGGGAGAATTGGTGTCCTTGAGTTGGACAGGAACACCAAACCCTTTCTAGGGAAGGCAGAGAGGTTCCTCTGTGCTTGGAATAGGCATCTCTATTGTTAGGGCATCCTACAAGTATCATGACATCCAGGTCAAAAATCAAAATGTTTTTCTTCTTACTAAATTTTAATTATTCATGATCGTATAACTCTAATCTTTGTAGGAAAAGCCTGTTCAATTTCTGCAGTGGTTCTTCCCTGCATCTTCAGAGGATTTCAGAGGATTGTTCTAGAACAGTGGATTAGTCTAATCCATGATGTGTTAAAAAGAAGAGTAAATTTCCAGACCAGGAAAGGAAATGCATGAAGGAGCTTAGGGTCTTGAATTTAGTGACTAGAGAGGTGATTGTCCTGACAATGACATTTTGCAGACACAGATGTTCTTTCATCACAAATCACAGAATTCTGGGTAAGAAATTCTTGGTTATGTAGGACAGACTGATATGCTTATTACCGTTTCTTTAAAATAAACTCACATTTTTGGGATATATACTATTGTGTAACATGTTCAATATTCTCCATGAAGATTTCTGGAAGGTTTAAGCAGGAGATGTGGGACAAGCCACAGAGAAGGGGAAAATGTCTAGGCATTTAAAGAAGCAAAATTTTCAATTCTCATAAAATAATAGCAAACCAAGCAGGAAGTTGACTTCAGGGTTAAGTGGCAAGTGAAGGAGGATTCACTGGATTAGACTTTTAAATGTAAATGCCTTCCTTGTTCCTAACTCCTTGATTTGATATAGTCATGCTATGCAAAATCACTTTTGGTTAAATATAGCTTATGGAATGATTACAAAATATGGTTAATGATCATGAATGATAGTCAAAATGGAAATGTAAAGCAAGGCAATAAAGCATTTCATATACATAGTCTTCCTAAAATATTTCTGTGACATACATGCATTCTATTTGGTGTAAAATATGTTTCTCCAGTTAAAGTAGCTATTTTTGTTGAGCCATTCAAAAGCAGACATTACTACTCTAAGCTTTCTAAAGGACAGGACTGAGGTAATTCTTTCACCTGGCTTGGTTTACAGTGTCGACCAGAACTGACCAGGACTTTTTGTTTGCAAAGCAATATTGTAGGTTGCATTCACTAATTTACCACTTGGCAATGGGTTATGGCATCACTCTGTACGAGAGAAAACACATTGCTATTTGAGATTAAAATATCTTCAAACGAAATTTCAATAATTATGGAGGCCTTACATTTCTTGATTTAATGTGTAAGCTAGAGAGAACCACAAGGATCTTACTGATAGCATGCAATATGTACAGAAATACCCCATAACCCTGATTCAGAAAGGAAAAAAAGCCAGTGAGGGATGCAAATCTGTACATCAGACCAAGGTTCCCTTTATACTACATACATAGCATGGTCTATGATATTTAGTGCAATTAGCATTTTCCCATAGTATATCTACATTTGGCTGGATAAATGATAAGATAAACTCCATGAAATGTACTTTATTCCTCCCCTTAGAAGCCTCATTAGTCAGCTCAGATATTGACACCTAAAGACAGCCATATTGAATTAGATTTCGACCAAAGAAACATGAAAAAAAAAAAGTACAAGCCTAGCAAAACTGAGCATGTTCCCTTGTATTTTTGTGTTTCACTTTTTTTCTGATCAGCGTTAATTAAGTAGCAACTAATTTTCCTGATGTAATAATTTCCTCTGCTGTGTTTAATTAATTTCATTGTTGAGCTGGATAGAATCCAGCCTAAAAACTGTAAACCTTGCAAGTAACTTACCACTGCAATGACTGTGAGAAGTGATTGGATGACCTTAAACAAATGTGTCTTTTAACCTTCCTCACTTTGCAGAAGGAAAGACAAAATAAAGCTATGGTCTTAAAAAAAAAAAAATCCCACAAAGATCCAAAATATGAAGTTTGCTTAGAAACTGTGGTAGGTGATCTGCTTTCATACCATTCTCTGTCCAGCACTAGAGAAGCCCAAAGCTCTGATGACAACCTCAACTTTCCCTTGCTATCAGAACTCATCACCTTTCATATAACTTTGTCAGTGTCTTCCAATCTCAATTGCTGTATAAAGTCCCTGTGGGGAGAATCTGGATATATATTGTTCAAAATGATCAGAGGGTATTTCCCAAACCTGCCAAACAAGGAATTGATTTTGTCTTTTTGGAAATAAATTGTGTTTAACTCACATGTGCTAGTCGATCAAATCTGGCAAAGAGTTCGTTCAGCATTCGGACCAGCTCCTGGGCTGACAGAGTTGTAGAAAGGTTGGTGAAACCTTTAACATCTGCAAAAAGAATGCTGAAAAAAGGAAAACATGAATATTTCAGTCTATTTCCTTTAATTACTGAATGTTTTAAATTACCTTTTAGCATTTTACTAGTGGAAGGGTCATTTTATTACCTTTGAATTCACACTACCTTTGTTCTAGTCTTCTGTACATTTTGGAGTATTGAATATAAATATTGAAGGAACTAAAAAAAAAACTACTAAGAGTGAGAAAATGTTTTGCCAAAAATGGAAGTTGTGTGAGTCTAGATTTTCAAACCATACAAGTCTCAAATCCTAAGGGTACAGACAAATTTGTGACAGTCTTGATATATGCCAGGCTTTATTTTTATTTATTTAATGTATTTATTTTAAACATCTTTATTTCATCTATTTTAGGTATTTGGCAGATGTACCTGAGTTAGAAGTATAGTGCTCTCTTTATAAGGTATGAATCTTTAATTGGATAATTCCTTTCTCATTCTACTGACTTTATGGGGAGCCCAGTGTGATTATACTTTGAATTTAGGTGTATCAACTTGTACACCTGAAGTTGTGGTAGGATCTCCATTAACAAACTACTTGCAAACAGACTTCTAACCTGTGTTTGAACATCCAGTTATTTTTCTTGCCTTTTGGCTGCTCACTGTGCCTGGAATGACCACATGTGAATATAGAGAAATATAAACATACACAAAGTCTGTTGTGTGCAAGATACCAGCCAGAACAAAGCCTGTAATAGTTCAGTACTTATCAGACAAAGAAAATACTGGCTACCTTAGAAAGTAATGATGTTCAAGAAGACAGATAACATTCTGGCAGGAACCTCGTTAGCAATCGAGAGTCAACTAATAACTGGTGTTACAATCTGAGAAGATTTTGTTTCACTTTAGCTGATGACTTTTGGTGAACAAGATCACAATTTGATAGCATCTGAGAATTACTAATGTAACCAATAAGAAATACAATAATGGCTACAGATGAAACATCTTCAAATGTGTGGACTGATAAAGCTTTGGGTGAGGTTTAAACAAGATGCTCACAAACTTGGTAAGATTTTCACCAGTGGGAAGCAATAAAATTAAAAGGTAAAGTACCAAGCTACTCAAAGAAGAATGAATAGTAATAATAGACTAAATTTATAAAAATAAGATTTTCAAGCTACTAATCTCTACACTTTTAATTTAAAAACCAACAAAAATTGCTAACTGAATATTCCTTTTAAGGATTCATATAGTATTGGTTTAGGTAGTATTCAATACTGAACAATTAGGAAATGAAATAAGGTGAATGAAACCTAATTTTGAAAAGATCTCGTTTCTGGCAACATGTATAGAAGCCAACCAGTACCTGCATTTTAAAGCATGCAGGATCTTAATTTCAAATCTCTTTCAAGCATAAAATATGTTTCAACTTCTCATCCTGTCTACAACTCTTTTCCATTAAAACAAAAGGGCCATCTTCTCCATATTTTGATTCTTCTACAGCAACACTTACTCTGGGAATGAAAAAGGTTAATGGAAGACATTTTAATGTAGTGCAACTCAAATCTTTATGAGGGTCCTTGATACTTTCAATCAGATTTAATAAAATATCTGAGCTCCTGCATGGCCAAAGAAGCAGCAGATAATCAATTTACTCTTCTGCAGAAGTGCAAATTATTTTTATTGAACTTGTCCAGACAAAGTTATATTTTGGTTTCATCAAAAGGCAAAGTACACGTTTCCCAGACAAGCTATCTACCATCATATGCATGCTTATTTTTCACTTCCTTCAATAATTATTTCAAAGATGGTTACTAAATAATTTACTCTTGTGTTTTGGGAAAGGCTTATGGAAAATTCTATTGACTTAACAAAATATTCTGATTTTTGAGTAATACAATAAAATCAAGATTATTTGATATCACGGAGTGGAAGTTGATAATTCTGGTGTAAATGTACTATTGGGACTAATTACCTTGAGTAGCAGCTCATGGGATAATTACCACCCTTCCAATAAGTAATGTCAGGAAATAAAATATTTAGAGAAAGGAATAAAGAAAGGAAATGAGATTAACAACATAATAATAAGACTGATTTAATGAAAATGTCTATAAAACAGAGGAACCACATAACAGGTCACCATCTTTGAGAACATCTTACAAGTCTCCATCTCATTCTTCAGTGTGTAAGGTGAGCCATCAGGTTGTGGCAGAATGTGTGTCCACATGTAGGCAGGGCTCCCCTTCCTGAGCAATCCTGATCACTTAAGTGAACTGAGTGTGAAAAAGTGTGAAAAAGTGAAAAAAGTGAATGAAAGGCACAAATGGTCCAGACTTAGTGTTTAGTTCAAACAGGTCTTGCCACTGCCATGGCATCCTGATGAGTAAAAGAGGGCATCCAAATGCTTCTCTGCTCAAATATTAAACAAGGGTACACTAATTTTCTAATTGATGAATGAATAAAGCAACAGAAGGGAAACCCTCAGCCAAGAGTAATTTAGAAACATCTGAGACATTAAACATCACAGGTAGGTCACTCCACCCACCTGACATTCTCATAACGATGAATGTAGATCTTGTGGAACTGGTGCTGCAAGTGTTCATCTTCTACATTGGTCATATCATTTATCATTTCCAGGACTACAAACCGTGGTAACACGGAGAGCACCAGCCGTTCCTAAAACAAAGAGGAAACCAAAGTGTCACTATCAGTCTGAGAAGGAACTTCACAATGCCCTGTTTAAAGATCTGTGATTGGTTATTTAAGATGTGACCCTCTTCTCTAAAAATTCTAGCTCAAGCCATCTGTGATAAATCACTTTATTAACTTGAGTCCAGAGTCCAGAAAACCTCTGGTTTAGGTAAGGAAGATTAAAATGAGCTCACATGCAGCCATTCAAACCAACCCTCTTGACCAGGGAGACTGGAGAACATATTCAACATTTTTAATTAGTTTTGTCTGTGTTGCAAGAACACTCAGGAAGAGTAAACATTTGAGACATACATTTATATACATACACATGCTTATTTAAAATGTGCATCTTTAATATATATTAGTAGAGTATCCATGTTTAGTTTATTATTAGTGTGCAAACTCAGTATATCAGTGCATATTAGTGCACATATAATTCTAGTATTAGTGTATAAGGAGACATACACATATACACACAAGTGCTGTTTCCAGCCCTGTTAGTATAACTAACCCTAGAATTTTTGCAGAATTTCACCCCATAATCTGAGTTGGAAGGGACCCACAAGGATCTGAAGTGACTAGCCTATATGGGGATTGAACCCACAATCATGGTTATTAGCACCGTGCTCTAACTAACCACATCTTAGTACAGCCAGGCAAGTCCTCAAAAAGTAATCAAATTCTTTCATGAAAGCCCTAGATCATCCCCTGAGAGATTTTAGACTGGCTTCAGTGGCTCATCAGTTCAACGGCTTTGAGAGATTTTGCTAGTATCCAACCCAAATCTGTTTCTCTGCAAATTAAGCCTTCTTTTTATCCTTTCAAATTGGGCATAGATAATTATTGATTGCTGCTTTCTCTGTAATAATCTTTCTGTACTAAAACACTGTTATTGTGTCCTCTTGCCTTCAGTCTCCCTTTTTTTTTAGCTTAGAAAGCTTTGTCCATATTGGAATATATTACTCCCAATCACCCTGAAGTAAAGTTACAATTTTTCATTTTTCTTTTGCTTTATAGGATTGCAAATACTGAATCTTGTTGAATGAAAGAAGAGAATGTTAATTATGTAAGCTACTTATCACTAAATTTCAGACAATGTTTTGTGGAACAGGATATATCTAGAGAAAATCAGATGTGAACTTCCAAATCAGCACATATGTAGGCTACAGAACACACAGATGAATAAAGTCCTCTCCTCTCCTCTCCTCTCCTCTCCCCTTTTCTGTCAAAGACACTGATGTTGAATTTGTTTGGAGGCAACTTGATATCAGGAGAATATAAAATAATTCCATAGTATACAGACTGTGGGTTATGTCCCTTCTTGAGGGTGAAAATTTGTTTAGAGAGAACAAGAAAAACCAAAGAGGAATGATGGGTGGAATGAGAGAGACAAGCAAACCAATAATGAAAATAATCATTTTTATGCCAGGAGAATTCAATGTCATGGATGAAATATTGCCATAGATGAAACTTCTGAATAGATGAAGGAATCCCTCCCTAGATTTCATGGAGATGATAGCGTTACTAACTTAGAACTTTCACAGTGTAGGTCGTGAAGAATTCTCACTCTGAGCAGTCTTAGTCAGCAGTTGGTAAACAATCCTCAGCTCTGATGGAAACACGTTGTGGATAAACCCCTCCATTGGTCTAGATGGCAGCCCCAGCTGAGGTGAACTGTATGATTGTTTAGGAGGGGAGAGCACACACTGCCAAAAGCTGCACTGCAGCACAGGAGTGCAACACCACTGCAGCACAGGAGTGTAACACCACTGCAGCACAGGAGTGTAACACCACTGCAGCACAGTGTGGAACACCACTGCAGCACAGTGTGGAACACCACTGCAGCAAAGGAGTGCAGCACCACTGCAGCAGAGGAGTGCAACACCACTGCAGTACAGGAGTGTTTCACCACTGCAGCACAGGAGTGCAACACCANGCAATGCCACTGCAGCACAGGTGTGTAACACCACTGCAGTACAGGAGTGCAACACCACTACAGCACAGTGTGAAACACCACTGCAGCACAGTGTGTAACACCACTGCAGCACAGGAGTGTTTCACCACTCCAGCACAGGTGTGTTACACCTCAGGAGCATATGTTACACCCCCTTTCAAGAAGACACTCTTTCCTGCTTTCTCATATACTGACAGAATATGAGAGAATTGAGGCTCTCCTAATATTTAATCCACCTATTCTACAAACCTTTGCTAAATCAAGACCTGCCTTTGTGAGGAAGGGACAAAAAATTATGTGAGTGATGGCTGATGTAGAGCAGGCTATGAACTATAATGCAGTGAGATCATCCTTTATTCTGGGAAATAGCCAAGCTCAGACTTTCTGTTTCCCCATACAGAGTGGTTCTAATTTTAGCACATCTGCTTTATCTTGGCTTTCTTCCACCCTTTCCACCTGGGAATTCTGCTATCCTTCATTCTTCTGATGTGCAAACACTGGTTGTGATGCTTGTGATAGCAAGAAGCAAACCAGTCCCTCAGGAGGTCCTTCATACTCCTGCAAACTCAGGTTTCACAGGAACATCAAGTCCTCAGGTAGCTCCACTCACAACTAAATGTCCCACAGTTTCTTAAGATGGCATGTTTGCAAAGAGCTGCTGATTGATAGTCTAGGAGCCAGAAATATTTTTAACATTTTATGTCCTTAAGCCTCCTATGATAGAAGGCACTTAGATTTTCTTATTCCTTCACTATTAAGATACATAGCTCAATATGACCAAAAAATAAATCCACCTTCTGAACAAATCAGATCAGTATTTCAGGGAGTTCTATGAATAAAGTGCCCAGTGACTTCTCTTGAAGATACATTCAGAATAATACTAAATCTTTTCACTGTAAAAAGAAATATGTCATTTCCTAGCTTACCCATGTAAGATGAAAAATTGGAATACAAATAAAAAAAAAAAAAAGATTAAAAAAAAGAAAGCAAACAGAAATTCTGGTTGCTATTGAGCTGTTTATTAAATCTATGATACGAAATATTAAAAAAAGGTCAGTTCCTTCATACATATATTGCTTAAATAAAGAATGTACTTTTTTTTCCCTAAAAGGAGAATCTTACATTTCTTATTTACGTACACCTAAGGGGGTGTTGAGCAATGCCTCTAGAAAGTTTATTTAAAATAAAAAATAGTTTGCTTATGTTCACTAAGTGAAGAAAAAAATGCCTAGCACATTTGATATCTTAACCTTCATGCTACTCATTAAGGTAAGTTAAATGTTCTTGTCTGCACATAAGATCTGGCAATGACCCATAAAACTGAGGTTAATTAGTTTGCCTCTGAAGCAGCCCTCCTCCATTAATACTGAAGCGTGTGAAGTGCCTTTGTCAGAATCACAATTGAAGGTTCATATACAGCTCATGGCACAACTCTGCAAGATGTATGTTGTGCTAAGGAGGAGCACTGCAAGAAAAACAGCATTGAAGTGTGTATGTGTGTATCTATATGTATGTTTTTGAGGCACTTCAGTTGCCATCAACTCTCTGCTACTGAAACATTCAAACGACAGAAAATTTTTCCCTCTGTGGGCGCCAGCTGTCCCTTGCTATGCCAAGCTGCTCTTACATCACACCACACTGACAAGATGGTGGGGATGCTGAACCAGGATTCTTCTCCAAACTGGGAACTGAGGTGGGCTCTGATGTGCATAATTTCCTTTTTTTCTTTTCCTACAGCTGATTCTAGTATTCTCTGAACCAAGATATGTCCTTTTTCAAAGGTCTTTCACATCACTTTTTTCCAGTCCAACAGTTAAGAAAGACTTTTGGTTATTAAGGCATGAGTATCAGTTCACTCTTCCCTTGAAATAAAGAGCCTTGCCACATAACTCCCCATTAAGCTACTTAAATACTATTGCTCCTATTTCACAGATTTAGATACTGTGGCACAGAAGAATAGCTCAAATGTATGGAAGTTGTGGACAAAAAAGCAGTAGCTAATCCCAGGGGGAAAAAAAAAAAAAAGTAATTTTTTTATTGTCCTCTGCATCTTACTCTTTACATGATCAAAGAGGCTTCACATTTCTGGTCAGTCTCTCTTGGAAGACATTTTCAGAGCTGAAGGGAAACATATGAGAAAAAATTCCTTGTCTCACAGAGAAAGGCCTAATAAAGAATTGCTATGAACTCTAGGGTGAAGGAAACTCCATTACCTGGCTCTTTTGAAGGCCTACTAGTTGAGCAGTGGGCTAAGTGAAGATAACTCAAAGCAGCAGTGATAAGTGGTTTGGAAAGGAACAAGCATATATTTTTTTTTCAAGAGAAAAGACATAGAAGAAAGAAAATAGCAACAAAGAAATGCTAGAAAAGAGCTGGTGAACTATTCTTCTAATAACCACTCATGACATGAATCAACCCTAGTCTTTAAGAGAGAGCAGTCAGAGTTCAGAGAAAATAAATTTAAAAAGTACCTTTAACCCAAAGAATAACCATGGTGAAGGAAAAAGTCCAGTTGAAATCACTAAATGTAATAAATTGATGGTAGAATTCAGGTATGCATTCAGACACCTGAGTTTTGTGACTCCAAGGTAGTTATGCCCAAACTCCTATTTCATCCAATGAATCTGGAGTGATACTCAACTGAGTAAATGACTCCTTGGGTGTCACTATGGGTCTCTTGGGTTCTGTTGCCTGTTTTGATTAGATCTCAGTCCATGGTATCTTCATAGATATAAAGAGTTTGTAGTCATCTAGTTTAAGACGTGTCAAATATGGAGCTGACTCCTACCCAATCTACTCCTTCAGGAAAAGTTAGCAACAGTGAAAGAAATCCTGCAATGATAAGTAAATTAACTTCATAAGTTACCCATATCTACTTAAAGTCCCAAGACTGTAATTTAACACTGATACTCCCTCTAAGGCCCATTTGTTTTTTTATGCATCTGCAATAGTCATTGTTGGGCAGCTTTGCTGTGGTCTGCATGCACTGATCCCTTGGGTGACCTGTGCTGAAATCAGGGGATACCAGTGCTTACAACTGCACAAATGTAGGTAGGCACAGTCATGGAGAAGTGGGACATGTCCCTGATGAATAAATAATGACCTTTGCAGCAGTTTTTGAGAAGAGTCAATTAACCAGTGCACAAGGCCTCTGTCTTGTGAATAAAAACTGGAGACCTTTCCACTTGGGCTGATCAAAGACACCAAAATGCCAAAAAGCACAAAACATCAACAAGCAATTTGGGATCTGGAGGAGATTGCTAAGAGGAAAGTCAAACTCCTCAAGGTTTCTCTGCAGGTCATGTGAGAGCATCACCCCTTCAGGGTCTGTTGTCTGCATAAGATCCATGCACCAGCTCCACTTGGAGGGTATAGATTTTTCTTTGTTTCTCATCATTATTATTGAGCATGGCTTTGGCAATGCACGAAAAGCCCCACTTGACTGATGGGTCAGTTCAGGTTTTGCTCTTCCTCTCTGCGTGTACCATCAAAAGGAGGAACCTACAGACACATCGTGGGAGTAAGTCTGGGTTTGGAATCATGCTGCTTATGGCTGTTCCCGAGACACTTGTGTAAAACTGGAGTGTACCCCAGAAGTGTTTAACGATAGATGCTCTAGAGAAAATGTTTTATATTTTTCATCTTGATTTTTAAGAATAATTTTTCCAGAACCACCAAACTTGTCCTTAACAACATTTACAACTTATATCAGAGATGTTTTATTGTATTAAACACTGAACTTAATAAATGTGAAAAGGGCCATTCAGATCAGGAGTAGTTTTAGTCTTTCTGGAGCACATGAGTTTTATTACATTTAAGGGAACTTAATAAAAATGGCATTGTTTTCTACTGAAAACCAGACAATGTTCAGAATAGATGTAATCATTGTAGATGCCACTCTCAAAAGTGAAAATTAGCACCTCTCACTACAATGAACTGCACTAAAGAGAAATTCCTTTGTGCTTACTTAGTGTACAATGGACAGTCTATTTGCAGCTGTTCTTTCTTATATCTCATCAAGACAGCGGGAGTTAATTAAAAAATACTGAAGGAACTGCAGTACCTAATTCATTCAGACTTCTGGGATTATGAGGCTGCTTTTTAGCTTTCACTACTTACTGCTGCAATGTGTGATATGAACTGTGTAATTTTAATTCCAGCAATTATTATCCCAAATTATCCCATCCTTGGCTGCATGTTCTCTTTAGGCATCTGCTGTTTTCAAAGAGAAACAAGGCCAGATCACACAGGAGGTCTTGGAGTCTCCTTTTGTTTAGCTTTTGTCTATGGAACAGCTAGTATCTCAACCAAAATGATAACCCAGTTTTTATGAGAGTTGCGACCCTTTATAAAAGTGTCTAATCTCAATTAACTGAAACATGTTGCAAAGTTTGTTGTAATGAAAGAAGGAAAGAGCTTTTTCCACGCAATTCTTGTAGGAAGGACATATTATCCAATTGTTTCCTTTATGCTATTGTCCAAGTCAGCATAAAAGATTATATACAGCACATGTGGAAGGGAGGAACTGCAGGGTACTGCTGGTCCTTTGTTTTGGCTGGATAGCAAATGGTTTGATGATTCCATATCTGAAGCCATATCACAAAATCTTGGCAGGGCTTGATGACAAACAGTCTACTGCCAGGTGTAAAAGGAGATGCCTATTTTATTATCCAGTTGGCTGTGTAAGGAGATCACAATCTTAGTGCCTGCTTCCACTGCATTTCCTGAGATGTAGGGTGATTCCAGGGCAGCCAGTTTGGGTTTTTATGCTTTCCCAGTATAATTTTGGCTTCATAGATATTTGGCTCATCCTGTAGCCTGCTGGGAATTGATAGAACAACATTCCCTGTCTTTTTTTTTTTTTATTTTATTTTTGGCATGATACCTGTTATTGCTGATGCATGTATATTTAATAAAAAGACCTAAAATATTCCTCTTCAAAATATTTACAAAAATATTTACAAAATTAATTTTAGATGTAACACAGTTGATCATGAAGCTAACTGCAGGCAGAGTTTACACTGTGGCACAGGTACAATGAATCAACTTGTCATAAGGCCACATGAGCACCACTTATTTTCACAGGAGTGGGGTGGGAGCACATCATGAAACAATCTCCTGACAGTGCTTTGTTTGCTTGAGCTGTCTTTTAGCTTAGGCAGTAGGAGCTAAAGGTCTCAGATTAAGTGCTCTCAAAGTAAGTGTCTGTATTGAATACATGCAATTGTTAAAAACTCCAGATCCTCTGTATCCTTACATATGACTTTTTATCTCTTGAATGAAGAGCATGTTAGATTTACATTTCATTGAGAAATCCCACCATGTTAGAAAGATGAGTGGTGAAAAGCAGAAGTTACAAAACAATTTGTACCACCCTGCCTTGTAGACATGAACATTTATTGTAGAATCATGCAATGGTTGGGGTTGGAAAGGATGTTCAAGATCAATCAGTTTCCACCTCCTGACCACGGGCAAGAAGACCAGGCTGTTTAAAGTCCCATCCAACTTCCAGTCAAGGGGCAGCCACAACTTCTTTGGTCAACCTGTTCCTGTTCCTCACCACTCTCACAGTCTAGAATTTCTTCCTAATATGTAATCTCAGCCTACTATCTTTCAGTTTGAAGCCATTCCCTGTTGTCCTACCATTATATGCCCTGGTCAAAAGTCCTTCTCCATCTCTCTTGTAGACCTTTTAGGCACTGGGGGGTTCTATAACCTTTTCCCATGGGCTTCTCTTCCCCAGACTGAACAATTACAAATTTCTCAGCCTGTCTTCATAGGAGAGGTGCCCCAGATCTCTGATCATCTTCATGACTCTCCTCTAGGCTTTCTCCAACAGGTCAATGTCCTACTTATGCTGGGGATCCCTGAGCCAAACAAGTGATATTCTCCAGCCCCACAGAAACCTGTTGGACTCATCTAATGATGGAAAGGCATATTTTATAGTTTTGTAATTTTGTTTCCTCCAAATATCATGAGGATTTTTTTATTATTTATTCTTTATTAAACAATAGTGGAGAAGAAAAATATTCAGAAGAAAAATATTTATATGGAAATAAGACCCATATTATGACAAAAAACTTTGTACTGTCTTCTGGTGTATTGACTTCCATAAATTACAGTTAGATTGCAAGTAAGGTTGGAGTCAGAGCTAAAGAACAGAAGAAAGATAGACACAATACTGATTTCATAATAGCATAATCTTAAGCTTTTCCTTGTTTTACTGGAATAGAAAATGAGCACAAAACAGCTCCTACAATTCAAATTTGTTCTAAAATATCAGAATGGCACCATCTGACTTTAATACTTATTGTGGTGTATTTCTCTGGAACAGCTTTGACTTATCTGCTGTTAAATCTTCATTTAATTCTTCTGCACTGGTTCTATTTTCTATTGATTTAGATGTATCTTTTTCCATTTTGTCTCTGTCCAGTTTTTTGGACTTTTTGAAAATTTCTGGAGAACTTCAGTAAAATACACATTACTTGTGGCAGCTAATGATATGGAAAATATCAGAAAGAAGGGTTTTATTATTCAGCTTTCTATGACTAAATCACTGCAGAACATCAAGATATATAAGAGCTACAAGGTCATATTTTCTGATCAAAACAAGGGATGCACTTTGTCAGAGAATTACAAGACTCCAGTAGTAATCAGCACAAGCAGGATGAAACTTCCTTTCAGTAGGTGGGAGCAATAGTCACTTCCTGAAAATCAAACACTTTTGAATAGGCTTGTGGATGGACAGTTGAATACTGGTGATATTGTTGCCTTTTTCCTAACCTAGAAATGAAACTTGAGATCATTTTAGTAAGCAGGTAGTATAAAAGAGGATCTTTAATGAAGGCCTTCAAACAAAGTTATAGAAAGATGTCCACAAAAGCCCACTCCTACAGGGATGAGTACTCATTTATAGGTTATATGAAATTAGCATAATTGATAAAAAGCACCAATTAGGAGGGCAAGTGGTGATGCAATTCTCCCCCAGGTCAAGCCCCTTCTCTGGAGCCCCCCTTCAGCACTGGCTGTACTTTGTCCATGAGGATGTATCTTGAAGAGTTGTTCCCAGCCTTGGTTCCCAGGAAGAACCAAGGTAGCACGGAGCCTTGTACCTCCTGGGGCTTGGAGCTCTGGAATTTGTTTTGTCTTTCTGCCTGGGAAAAGGCAATGGAAAAGCACTGGGAAAACTAGCTACTTATACAACAGGTGGCAGAGTTACAAATATATGTGTGAAGAATACAGAGAACATATAAAAGAAAGAAAGTCAAAATCCAAACAGCGTCAATATGAAAGAATTAGCCTATTTATAAGTGTTAATCCAAGTATTCTATTTTACCCTAAATTATCTCAGTAATGACATAAGTAACTTGACTCCATCTGTCTTGGAATTGCTACTGCTTATGGTTATATGACTTAAAACCATTACCTGGACTACAGAGTCCCTCTATTAATTAAGCATCTTGTAAGGACATTGATTTTAGAGTCCTCCTACAGTCCTTTTAGGGCACTAAGGAAAGTTTCTTAGTCCACTAATAGTTCTGATCCTGAATGAGAAATTCAGAACAGAGGCACCAACTTGATGAATTTGGAGCTTGGAGTTCTTTATTAAGACAAGAGGAATGTATGACAGCCCAGCTGGTAGAAGTCTCATCACTGTAGGGGGCTGAAACCATTTCATTCCCCTTACTCAATTTATTTCTGTCCACTTCTCTGACACATCAGCACGGGTCACTAGTCAGTGGCAGATCTGAAAAAGGCTTTTTTTTTTTTTAGACACCTGTCTCTTTAGCAAAGAGCTGAGAACACAGGACATACAGGCCACCAGAATCTTGTCAGTCTCATTCACTATTGACCAGCACAACATTTGATCAACCTGGTTTAGAGATCAAAGTACCACACAGGAGTTTCATCCTTAGTGAATCCATAATAAATCTGCTAGGAAGGAGAATTCCTCCTCACTAATTTCTTCCAGACAAAGTTCCCATGCCTGAAGATCTGACACTGGGATTTTTCCCCTATATGAATTGCACTTCAGGGTCTGACTCCTATCTCTCTGTCATTGGCTATACATCTGGCTATTCTGTTTGAATCCATGGGACGGCGCCGGATTTGCAAGAAAAAGAAGAGAAGGCAGCAGATAATTTTTGTCTTGATTTTCCCTTAGATTTCTACTTGAAAGCAAAAGGTGGAGGTTATGTTTTGATGACAAGAAACTAGCACCAGCAGTAAATGTGAAGGCATGAAGGCACAACATCTGAAATCTGACTTTACAGTGTTTGGATTTCTACTGCAAATGAGTGAAGTAATGGGGTAAATGAGAGAAGCTGTAGTAAATATACACCCTGGTATCAAAAAATCCTAAGTACGTGTAAATATTTCTCCCAACAATAAGGAAGTCTGTTACTGGATTTAGAAAACAGGTCACCCACTAAATCAGAATTTGGAAATGGATTGTGAAGAACAATATAAACTTTTCACATTCCTTTATTTGTTGGATTAACCAATATGTTATACTCAGAGTTTGATCCTCTAAGTGCTGATAGAGCAATATGAAAAAAAATTTCTGTGGGGACCATGGTTCTTTAGAGAAATAACTAAGATGAAAGAAAGTCCAGATAAATGTGAAGCTTTACTTAGAATCTCACAGTCAACAAATTGGTTTCTATCAAGAGGGGGAAAAAAAGGTAAAATATAATATCCAACCAGAGGTTTACATAGGTTTGTTTGTTTGGTTTTTTTTTTTAATTGTGAATTTATTGTTTGCCCTTTAAAAATAAAGCCTCAGTTATTGTGATCATAATTTTTAAATATGAAGGCCATAAAACGATTTTTATAAAGGCAATATGCTCTCTAAAATTAGGATTATTCCTTTAGTTTTTAAACTAAATCTGAACTTTATCCTCATACCAATTTAGAGGGATTTTAATATTCTTACCACCAGTGTATATATATATATATACAAATATATATGCACATATATGTATAAATATGTACATACATATGTATATACATAAATATGTACTCATATATACACAAGACTTTATGGTGCTTAACCCTCTTAAAGTGTCCTTTCCAATCCCAGTCCAATCTGCTCTTATTTTGGAGGTTGTAAAATACTGACAGTTGATTAAATTCTAGATTTGTAAGAGCTTGATAAAACCTACATAACATGTAAGCTGCTTTAAAAATTAAAGTAAACAAAACCAAAAAACAAAACAGAGTTCATCAATCTGCACAGAGCTTCTTAAAGCCATAGTAAATAGGGATTGTAGTAGGGGAAAGTGTGAAAAAAAATCCTCTGGAAGCAGAGATAGAAGGAAACAAATGGTCAAATAAAACAGGTCTTTTAATGGAAAAAGAGATTAAGGCAGGATTACAGTTTTTCCAAAGATGAGACTAAATATGCCAACAACAGATTGTTGTGAAGACTAAGGGCTTTCTTCTCATTTTATAACCCTGATGCCCACACTAGAAAGACAGAATGTGTGATCATACCTAGAAAACAAAACTATCCTCCTCCCACCTGGACAAATGGTCCTTTCAGGTGGTGAGCTCTAATCCTTTATGCAAATCAAATGAAACAATATCCAAACTGTTTTGACTTTCAAAATTAGCTTTAATTGGATTTGTGGAATCCCCTGTGAGAAAGAGATTACCTGGAATGTAGGTGCTCAGTAAGACAGTGGCAGGACTTGCAGGTGATAATTGAAGTTTTAGCTTTTATATTTTTCAGAGTCTGTGCTATTTTAGTGTGTAGTTCTGGGTTTCATATTAAGTGTTGTAAGCTCTCTTCCCAGAATAAGTAGACAAAACAATTCCCTTTCTAGTTTGGGACCAAGGACAACCAATACAAATTTCAAGCCCAAGAACATAAACAACATAAAGGGAGAAGGAAAACCAAGGAGGTGGAGTTTCATAACCTGAAGCTATAATTCAACAGTTAACTCTAATATTAACTCTCATATGCTAATGAACCAGAACTTAGAAAAGTGTGGGACCTCGTGGCCAGTCGTCCATCTTGTGACCATTTTGGGATTCATCTTGGGTGTGGCCTGGCTGGGCTCTTGCACTGCCCAGGGTGTATCTAGTGAGATAGACTTACTTTATCCTTTTGCTCTGTATAGTCTCTGTACCACGTCAGCCTACCAAGGCATCACAGGGATGAATTGTCTGGAAGGTATTCTCTTAGGGGACTCTTTTCACTACACCATTTAATGTAGAAAAGCTTTTCTTCTTTCTCCCCACTGATTTGACTCAATCCATAATTAAAACTTGCAGATGCCCATCTTTGTCCCACCTTGATGGGAAGCATCCCTAGGAGCCCAATGGATCAGGTTTGATACCAGCCTGGACCCTCTGGCCTGAATGTTCCTTGCAAGACTGGAAGCAGGCAGTGCTTGCTCCCCACCTACTCTCCTGCCTCCAACCTTCAGCTACATTTCCTCTGCCCAAGAACATTTTCAAAAGGATTAAGGCAGATATTAAGAATGGCCTTCACTTCCATATAAGATAATCTTCTATTTGTGCAATTTGAGTTTATTTCTGCAGAGAAAGGGGTCTGCTTGCTGAAGACTGTCTTGGAGAGGGATTTGAACAATATAACTAAAAAGACTAATGTATTGTGTCTTTAATAACTTCTAGAACTAGGTATCTGCACTGAAACTGCACAAATGGGGAGCTAAAATTAGAATAATTTTCTCCATTTGGCTTGTCAAGACTAAAAACCTGGAGGATTTGTTTCTGATTTGAGTTCACTCCCTCCCAATAGTTTATCACAGCAGGGGCAGAGCAGCCTGGCTGGCAAGCTCTGTACAAGAGGTAAAGAGTTTTTTCTCCATGAATGATGCATAACCTGCTTCACTGAGAACAAGAATGAACGCCTCCCCAGAGGATGAATGGAAAAGTCAAACGGATATGGGCTGTTTTCTCCTCTGATTTCAAACAACTTCTATATAAAATGTTATCAGGCTTTCTAAATCTAGTAGAAATAATGCAAACAATACGTTTCAGAGAGGATATATATTGGGTTTTCTGAACATTAGTTCAGACCCCAGGTTATTCGTGTTAGTAAGATACAGATTAACAACTTTTCTTAGCTTAAAAGCAGCCTCCTATCCACATTTTCCTGTTCCTTTGCCCAGGTTTCATTAGTCTCATTGGTCTAGAGCAGCCTTGGATAGAGTTGAAGTGTAGCCATGACACCAGAGAAGTTTCTAATGATGACTAAATGCCTTTTCTGTGAATACTTGTCTTGTAATGTGATCTTATTACAAGAGAAGGGGTAGGGGCTGGACTGATTTTTACAGTCTTCTAGCTATATTAACTTTGGATATTTAACTCTTCTGATGTTCCCAGTCTAGTTTTTTTAAGGCTTCATTTGCAGCTTCAGCTAGCCAAATATTCCTGCACAATTTTTATTGCACAACAATTATCCTGACTTCACTACTCAATAATTGTTTTCAGATACGTATAACTTGACATATGAGTGTGTGGTACAGGAAAAGGCAGCATGACAAAGTTATCTGAGAGACTCTTTAGAATTACATTGTAGTATTTCAAGGTTTAAAATGTTAAACAAATTTCAAGTAAAGATTGGGAAAAAAGCAGGTTAGGACACCTGATACATATTGAATGCAATTCTTCATAAAGTCATCATTTCAACATGTGTCTGGATTTAATTCATCATTCATTTAAAACTTTAGGATTTTGTATCCTGAGAAATAGAAATAAAAAAAGAAATTTAGTTCAGGTTTCTGCTCTTCATTAAGGAAATTTCACAGCATTTTAACTATGAGGGAAATTACATACTCATTGATTTTGAAAGGTTTTCAGTAGCTAATTAAGAAAGTGAGTGAGACTATCTCTTTTCATTGCCCAGATATGATGAAAGCAGAATTACCTGCTGTGTCTTTATAACAAAATCAAGCTGAAAACAAAGATTGTGTCTTTGAAGTGTTCATTAGCAAAGTATAGCACTGGTTGTCAACATTTTTGAAACATGTAGATATCAAATGAAAGTATTAAATCAAAATTTCAAACAGGTAGCAGAAAGTTATTAAATAGTTGGAATAAAATGGGTTTATGAGAACTGAGAGCCTCATGCTTATTTTTTATTCATAATTGCAATGTTTTCAAAACAAAATCAAAGGATTTTTTTGGTGGCCATATTTGGTTGCTTGATATAAATACATCTCTTAAGGCTACTAACTACAATTCATTAGAAAATATTTAAATTCATTATTTTATCAATAACTGCTAAACAGAGGCTGTTTTACAACACATTTGTCTGCACTATCTCCTGCAGCTTGCTTCTCTGATGTTTTCATCTTGTGATGATAAAGTCTTTCTGATTCTCATCAACTCCTTTAACTATATCAAGCTCTGAAATGTTTTAGATTTTCAAAACAACTCTAATTTTTTAATTAAAATTAGGAAATAAGTAAACACAGATGTTCCTTTAGTTTCACAGGGTGCTAGGATTTCCAAATGGTGTCACACAGATAATATCATAGAGGTAAGTGCATAAATATCATTAGCAATGGCTGCTGGAGTGATCCTCCTTTGTAGCCATACCGCTGTTCATTTTCATAATAGAGTAATTAGAATTAGGAAATTCATTGTAATTGAAAATGCTAATATGTACTTTTAACTACCCCAGGTGCCTAAACACAAAAGGATAACAATAGAAAATCAAATCCTTGATGATCTGAAAATACAACTAAAAGCCCTGACTTTCTCAAACACTTCCAAAAATTTTGTCTACAAGTCTTCTCGAGAGTAAATGGGGATGGGGGAGGCAGAATGAAAAAAGATGTAGCAGCTTTATTGTATGTAGACTTTTGGAAACAGACACTGGAAACTGAGCCACTTCAAAACTGGAGTCAGATTGCCCTGGATCAGCCAGGCTCCTAAAAGTCTTTTACATCATCCAGGTCTGCACTGCATTCTTTTCCTTCCTGTGCAGTTACTGAACGAATTGCAATTAGTGTAAAAGCTGAACTTGCACCTGAAGATATTTTCAGTGGAAAATGAGCCTATGGAGCTAATTCACATTTACAGAGACCACAGGCCCAGACATTTCTGAACAACAAAATGGCTTTGACTGTGAAACTGGAAAACTTCACAGCAAAAACGAAATAGCACAAGGAATTCTTGAACCCTGAAAATGCACAAAGGGAGACTCTGCTGGAAGATAATGACATCTGGGAAACACATGCCATCTAAATTTCAGGTCAGAAGAAGAACAACAACAATAATGGTTTTTTCATCCCTAGTGGGATTTCGGTGATTTCACCTCCTATTTTCATCGCTCCTTATGCAATGCTTGCAAGTGAATGAATGAATGAAACTGCTTTCACTGAAAAAAAAGTCAGCTCATAAATTGTATAAATTGTGTCTGGGAATACAGAAAAATCTCTTGATTTTCACGAGCAGCAGAAGCTGACACAGTAAAGTTTATATTTGTATTTGAGAAAATGCACAAATACTCATTAGAGGATCCTTAAAAACACTGACAATGAGAGATCCTTCCTTGTCAGTATTATTGTTTCCTTGTACAGCTCCACATTTCTAATGGTATCTTTTGCTTTTCTCTAAAACACCAATTATAAAATGTTTGGCTCACAATTGTGTGACTTTCCATGACTGGCTCTTTTAGGCATTGCACAATACTGCATAATGATAGCAGTAGCTTTGATCATTATTAGAATGACAGAAAATTAGAGATTATGAATCCAAGGGATATTGAGAAATTGGAAGGGTCATTTTCGAGGAGCAGAAACTTAATTTCTTGGTTTTAACAATACACAATAATGAATAGAAGTATATCTGAAGCATTTATATAATTTCCATGATTATGTAAAATTGGAGCCTCATTCTGTAATTGTTTATGGACAAACATACCATTCTGTGTTGTAGTTTAAAACTCATGTTGTTTTGTTCTTATTTTAATTTTACTGGTCTTCTGATTTAAACAAGGTAAACAAAAAAAACAGGCCATACAGGATCTTTCTGGCAAGCTGTCACACTTCATATGACATGCCATACATGATATGTCAATGCATTTTATTTTTCTATTATTTTCAGTTTAAGAAGCATAGGATGTGTGGGGACGCAAGAAGCCTCAAGAGATTTAAATTAAGTCATCCACCTCTATAAAAAGTAGCAGTGCCATCACTGAAAGCAACAAAAATCTTGCCTTTGTTGTAAGTATCCTATAAACAGTTTATGGGAAGTAAAGGGGAAACAAATTGAAGTGGAATAAATTTGGAATTCTTGGGATTATTGTCAGGAAGAATTACACAAGTAATTCTATTAATCTAAGTAGTTCCTCTATTTTCTCTGCAATTTTTTGCTCCTCAACAATATTTCTAGAAATTTTTGGAAGCCACATCACAGCTATCATTCTGCACACTCTTTTCCCACCATTTCCCCCCTTCACAGGAAATTAATGGAATTAATTTAGTAAACTTTAATACTTACTATTAAAAATTTGATATTCATTAACAGGTAACAAGTTTTTCACATTCATCTGAACTACAGCTTCCATGTATCATACAATATTTGTCCTCAAGATAAAAAAATGCTTGCAGTCACTGAATTACTGCCTGTGTACTCATTAAATGAGCATTAACAAGCTGTTAAAAAATTGGTCACCTAAAATGCGACCTTGTCTTTCTTCTTAAAGCAGACAGGCTTAAAAATTGCTTAAATAAGATGCTACCTCAGTAACAAATGGAAAAATATAGAATGCTGGGGGAAAAAGGCTCTCCATTCCTCAAGATATTTCAGTTTTGGAATATTTTTTTTAATTTTTGGGGTTCCAAATACAAATGAAAAGCTGAAAAGTGCATTAAACATTTTTATATATAGTGATATTCATAATACAATTACAAAGTTCCAAGAAAATTAATCAGAAATATTTCAAAATGTTTTATTTCAAAATTTTGAGTTAGTTTATCAAAAATTTAGTTTTAGAAGAGATCTTTCCTTTCATTCCTGTTGTCTGTATTCTTCTCCTGTGGGCATTTTCCTTGGCCCAAGGACATTTCCCCTTATGCATTTCCAGTCATATGATGCTGTGACACACCTCTTTGTGTGGTTATAGGTGAATCTCAGCTGCAGTGAGGTAACACTCCAGGAAGTTCTGCCCTCAGGGAACAACACAGCCCTGAAACCTTGCAGAAAACAGGGCCAAGACAAAATTCACAGTTCAACCTGACTTAATAAAAACAAATACTTCAGATCCAACCACTATTTCCTCCCTCTCCAAAAACAACAACAAAAAAAAATAAAATCTGCTCATCCAAATATCAACTGTTTTCATTTTCCTAATAGATAATACAAAAAACCTCAAACACCCCAAAGTCCCCAAAAGATATGAAAATATGATCCTGCAGTTAAAAAAAGAACAGAACATCCTAGATAACATCCCTCAAAGTCTTTCTAGTCAGCAATGGCTGCAGAGATGTTCTGGCAGGGATACTTGGCATTACTCAACACAGTCATAAGTACTGAGTCATTAGTCAATGAAGTCCAGAATAGGACATATTCCTAGAACTCTGTATAAGAGCATGACTTTCAGGGAGAAAATGAAATAAATTTAAGAAGTCATATTCATATTTATGTAGTAGGGCAAAATAAAAGGCTAAATTCATCTTAGAATGATACAGCAATGTAACATATATGATATGGATGCTGCTCTCTTGGTGCAAAATAATAATCAGCAAACTTCTTTTTATTCGATACACGTTTTGGATCACAAATGACAATTGGCTAAGATCTACCATACCTGTTCAAATCAAAAGTGCACCTAATGCAGCATGCTATTGTACACAGTGGCCAAAAGTTGATTTTTCAAGGAGAGCTTAAGAACAGAGAAACAGAATAGTGATACTTTGCTGCAGTGGCCTCTCAGCTGCAAAAATCCATCTATGAGCCTGAAAGGATGCTTTAGTATTTTCTCTGCATAGAATTCAGTTCCATGAACTTGGTTAGTTTTGAAAGACTCACAGAAGCAGCCAGATTGGATGGGACCACAGTGGGTCATCTGTCCAGCCTCCCTGCTTGGGAAGAGCCATCCCAGAGCACATGGATTGTGTCCAGATGGTTCTGGAATATCTTTAACTTGGCTAATACAAGTTTTAATATCTACAACACTCTGAAACATGAAGTTCTCCAGCTTCTTGTGTAAAGAAGCATTTTTAAACACCTGCCAGTTGCTGTTTCATTTGATGGCATCTTCTGTAGGAAAGGAAGAAGAACAGCCACTCCATTCATCCTGTTTCCTAGGGAAATCTTTTAGATGCCATATCGACTCAACACACACCAGCACAGTAACAGCATAAAACTCACTTAACCTGCATAAATCAGGTGGTATCACACTGGAGCCAGCAAGGCTACAAAAGCCTGGTCTTGTCCAATTATCAATAGCAGTTAACACAAAAAGAGGAGTGTTTTGCCTGGGGGCCATACCTGTCGCTGGTTTTCTGTCTCTAGTCTCAGTCTGGCTTCCACGCATCTCCTGGTCTCCAGGAAGGCTTGACGCTGTGCTCTGTCTGATAGGTAGCTAATGAAAATTCCTGCAGTGTTCATACACATAAATAACACTGCCTGAGCTGCAATCTGCAATGAACAACAAACAGAATTTGATTAGACAGGAGAAGCAAAAATATCTGTTTAAAAAAATGAAAGAGAGATGAAGACAGCTTTGTAGGCTGTAAAAATAGCAGTTAGGAAAGTTTGCATAAAAGAGTGTCTTGGATCTTAAGTAGAGACATCTACTTTGTAAATTGTCTCTGCCTTGAGGATGAGATATGCAGTATTTGGGGGCATTAAACTCTGGTTGAACCACAAATTATATTTCCAAAAATTGACTCACAGAGCTCTAGCCAGGAATGATTACAAATGTAATTAACAATTTATTTTTGCACTGCCTCTTCTGCAAGAGCAACTCTGTGATTTGTTCCAGCTTCAGTTTGGGAAGCAAGCCATATTAAGGAAAACAAAGAATGTCAGTTAGCTAAGAATTAATATAAGTGATGACAGTTATTGTGTTATTAATATCAGTGATAATGGTTATTGTATTATTATCAACCAAATAAAATTCATTCATTTTCAGTTGATGCCAAAGCATCAATTTGCACAATCTGAATTCTGAACCATTCAACAGGGGAAGCTGAAAGGATAAACAAATTCTTGCACAGCCTGTGTACACAGATTTTTCTTTGCTGAAGTTTACGTAAGAGCTGAGCTGGTTTTCCTTGTAGGAGCTGCATCACAGCTTCTTCCTTTTCCATATGAACTCAAGAGAGCCAAATGGGAGTGGATCCTTGGACAGTTTAAATTTCAGGGGATTATTTATCTGTCATCAACCTGTCTTTCGCCTCTGCATGTTTGTAAAGCAGGGCATATCAACACCATTGAAGTGAGAACTGGTTGGGAAAGTGAGTAAGAAACTGGCAATATTTGACTGCACTAGAGATAGGACAAAGTTCTGCAGCCTCAGTACCTTTATCCAATATCTCATCCTTGTTATTAGTTGAGATTTCAAAGGCTCTTTGAATCTTTGATAGCTATGGGTGATACCTACAGGATCATACCAACACCAGAACAGCCAGAGCAAGGCAGATCAAGTGTTCGTCATTCAGGATACTCGCTCTGGTAGCGGAAAACAGAGAGTGCTCAGGCAGGAGTAGAAGGATAAAACAGTAGATAATGTGTACAAGCATTCAGTTTTGTCAGAACAGTCTTGAGCACTCCAGTTATCTGTGATTGCAGAACATTTTAGGATAGAGATTTTATTTTCTTACTATCATCTCATAATCAGTTTTCCTAAAATCCAAATGTTTGTCCTAATAGAAGACTCCCTGAACTCATTGTGATGTTTTGACTCAGATCTCCAGGTCTTGCTCCCCACAGTCTTGTGGTTTTGAAAGTGAGATCTGATATCAGACCAAAAGCATCTGGCAGAAAATTCAGCTTTATATATTCCCGTATTTCTGAATCTGGAGTATTGTTCTACTACAGTACAGGGAATTAATTTGCAATTTATGTGCCATAATTAAATAATAATGCACATCCTGGCTCCAGATAAAGTTTTGTTTAACCTTTTTCAGAAGTAGATGTCTAGACAAGGCTTGTGAGAAGTAGGGCATGATTAGCATGATTCTTCCATCTCCCTGTCTTCCAGGATCCTCTAAGATGGAGGTGATGCACTCAGTGCATCTGCACAAGTTTTCCTGATGCCTTTCTCAAGTTAATAGTACATTTGGCTCCTATGTCACTCAATAATAAATATTTTTTATTATTTAATTAGGTCTTTTGTAATAAAAATGTTTCCTTTTCTGTCCTTTAATTCTCAGTTTCATCATTTCTTTGAGTGCAGCATCAGGTTTATAAACAGTGATTAATCATTTCCATTTAATTTGCTCGTCACCATTCCTGCCTTAACTGACTTAAAACATAACCTCTTACTTTTGGTTTTTGAAAGGGAAGAATTTGAGACTCTTTAGTTGCTCTGCATATATCACTATTCTCCCTTTGAGCTTACTGATTTTTGCCTGTTATCTGCCATACCTGGTTTTACTGGAGATGTGTTGCCCTGGACCAGCCAGCTTCCCCCAGAGATTCTGCCTTTGCTCCAAGGTAAATCAGAGAAGGCATTAATTTATCTATGAGATAACTCCTTTCTGGTGCAAGCTACTAAGAGGTGTATGATGAGACATGACATGAGAGTAGTTAGAACTAAATTGTTCAGCAGGACAACTGAAATCAGCTGTGGGAGGTTGGAGAAGTCAACATTTCAAACCTTTCTGACTGACTTTAAACTTTGACCTGGACTTTACTTTCATACATACTAGGGAACTTAGCAGGTGAAAAAAAAGAAAATCCCTCCAGAACATTTGAAAATATTAATAGTGAAAGCATTGACAAGGTAGTCTCCTTTGCTTGCAGATTTATTTTAATTTACTCATGAGTCCAGTTCAGTCACCCATCTCTTCTAATGCTCAGGACTTGTTCCACTCACTTCAGCAGATCTCCTTAGAGCAAATGCACTACAATTTGGCTTTCAATTAGATTTCATGAGTACAAAATTTGATTTGGACAAAGGGAATAATGAAGAACATGTTACAGGTAAAACAACAGATTATGCAGGGGCAGAATAAGCCTTTCTGACACATGATAATCTATTTGAAATTATTCCAAAGAGTAAAGAACTATGACTTCCAAGGCATATTAATCCGGGGCTCTTGTTAATAAAAAAATAGAAAATATATTTAAGACTTGAGTCTCTCAGTACTGCTCCTTTTTTCTAGAGCTTACTGGGGCCAATTCCAGAAGTGTCTGAGGATTTTCTACAACCTGTCAAGGCTACAAGCCAGAACAGGCTTTGCTTTCAAAAATGTATGGAGTTTCATATCTTTTTGACTGACCTGAAAATAATCAATACTCACAGAGTAGGAAAGCTGAGGCATAATGTGAAAAAAGAAAATACTTCAACAGCATTTATAAGTCTATTTGTACCTAGCACAACACTTAAATAATGAACAGTAGTAATATAGCAAGTGATCTTAAAAAGCCATGAGTGATATATTTTGGTTTTAAATAGGACTCTGAAGTGGTCTGGTTCTTAAATATTTAAAAAATGCAAAGATACCCTTTACCACACTTCTTGGGAATATCTCTGCGACAGGATCATCACTGCCCCTGCTGAACCTACAGTTTCTCATAATCACATAATAAGATGAAGAGAGCTAAAGGAAGTTACTTGACAAGATCACTGAGGCAGTAGAATCACAGAATCACCAAGTCATCAAGGTTGGAAGAGATGTTCAAGGGAATCCATTCCAAGCATCAACCCAGCAGCATCATAATCACCCTTAAATGATATCCCAAAGTTCCACATCTAGATGCCTCTTGAACAATTCCAGACTCCACCACCTCCCTGGTCAACTTACTCCAATGCCTGACTACACTCTCAGAGAGAATTTTGTTTCTAATATCTAATTCTGGCACAATTTAAGACAATTTCCTTTTGTCTTTTCACTTGAGACATGTCAGAAGACACTGACATCCACCTCATTAAAACCCCTGCTCATGTAGTTGTAGAAATTAATGAGGTGCCCCTGAGTGTCCCCTTCTCCAGATGAAACAACCCCTGTTCTCTCAGCCACTCCTCCCAGGATGTGTTTTCCAGACCCTTCACCAGTTTTATTGCCCTCCTTTGGACATGCTCCAGCACCTCAATGTCCTTTTGGAAGTGAAGGGCCCAAGAAAAAGCAGCGATTAAAATTTTTACTCCAAAACTCTGCCCTTCATTTCTCATAGGAGGTGACTAAGAACTTAGTTCACATTGAAATAAATCACTTGTCAAATAAATCATCATTTACAAAGTGTCCTCCATACAGGCAGCTCAGAATCCTTTGCAAAATCATTATGAAAATTAGCAAAAAACAAATGATATGAAAGGAGAGGATGCAAGTCAGACAAGTAAGCTTAGTTTAAATTTTACAGAACACATTGATTGAAATAACATCATTTTTATCTTCCACTCATATAAAAAAGGCTTTTCCAAGACAGCTGAAACCAAGAAAGCATTTTGAGTTGATTTAGGATCTTTTCTTTTCAAAGAAACAATTAAAAGGCACCAGACATGGCACATCAGGAAGAAGAGGTAATCAAAGAAGGTACAGTATAGTCATGCAAGAGACCAGGAAAAGGAAAATTCACTGAAAATGTGGTAAAGTAACTCCCAAGTCTTTTGTGAAGTGGTAGATAATCAGTTACAGACAGTTTTAAGGCATAGTTGAATCTAGTTCAGGGAGCAGGAAGTTCAGAAGGGTATGGGTGAGATACTGGGCTAAGCATAACAACAATTTTTGGGCATTTCTGCTATTAAGAACACTTAATTGAGTTTGACTTCCATTGGAGTTTACACAGAATCCTGGGAGCTTGTGAATGACTGGAAGCAAGTTAAAGAAGGTTTAACAAATGTCAGAAATTTCAAGACCTCAAAAATCATAACTGAACTGTTCTAGTTTTATGGCGATTTTCCTTTTTGCAATACACAATTGTCCATCAGGGAATTTAGAGCCATAAGGCCAGACATTAACAGATGTTTATGGAGTGTATAATGATTGACTGAGTTCAGCCCTTCCAAAGAACACATAACCGGAGGAAAAGTGAACATTTATGAGCATTCAACAAACCAGATTTGAAATATGTTGATTGATGTAGATGGCCCTAAAAGATTGTAAGAGATGCAGGCAATCTTCATCATGAAGTTGAGATAACAACTGCATATACACACATGGAAAGCACAGTGGAGGCAGAGGAGAGAAAGCTGATTAAGTTTAGAAATTATTCTGAAATTCAGAAGGACAGTGAACTTGTGAATTACTACCTCAAGCGCAGAAATACACTCTAGAATGTTTAGCAGAAATAAACCTCTTATTAACATCTTCAGCAGGTAATTTTGTTCTGTCACATAGAAACAGAGCAGTTTCGGGGCTGATATCACCCAAACACATGTGAGAAGTAAAGAAATGGTTTTCATGTAATCTCCAGCTAGACATTCTCAGGGCTTTAGCAACAGATTAGAGTATTTCTTGTCTGTTTTGGAAAAACTGGAAAGTAAACTTGTGCTTCTTAAAGAGTGCTTTCAGCATGTACCACATAAAGAACTGGTTGCTAAGGTGATTATTATTGGATAATTAAGTTTTGAGAAGCATTTTGATTCTTCATTAGTTGTTTAACTAAAAATAGAAGTTCACCACAAGGGGGTTTTTTTGTAATTAAAATATCTCAGAAAAACGTTTTCTCCCTTCATAATCACTGTCTTGCTTGGGTTTGTTGAGGGAAAATTAGATGCTTGTATAAGAACCTATCATCAGGAATGGACAGAGAATTGCACGAGAAGACCAAAATGCTCTACTTTCTCTAAAATAGGAACATCTGGCAGCACAGACTCTACTGCTCTCTTACTGCTGGGCTGCAGCAAGCCTCTGTCTCCCACTGAGAGGATGATTTTATGAATCAAAGCTCTTGGCAGAGAAACTAATAACTACCTGTTTCTCTGTACTGCCTCATGCCCACCTTGATCCCTCAGTATAGCTTCCCCTTTGTCGTGCCAGATCAATTATTTGTGGGACCATACTGTGAACTATATCAGGGAACTCAGCCAACTTAAAAAACAAACATTTGGTGTTGGCAGTGATTTTCATATCTAGAGCAATTGTCTGATTAAGTTCACAGCACAGCCTCCACAGGAAGAGGAAGCATGTGGACATTCATAGCTGGCACTACTGCCAACTCATTAAACAGAAATCATTGCTGCTTTATTTTTAAATCACCTTGTAAAGAGTGTTTTTATTCCCAAGGTTCACTCATTCTTACTTCTCTGGGTCTAACTGCTAAATTCCCCTAGCCATGATAAGAGGGAATTTTCTTTGGTTTAGTTTGTGGATGTTTCTTCATTGACTTTTATTGGAAACCAATCTGGTCCACAAAGGTGCCCAAACTGCTGCCATGACTTTCCAGAAAACTCACCTGTCCCTGATCCTCTCTATTTTCCAATGCATGAGTACAACAGATGTTTAACTCCTGCTCACAGCTGGACTGAGTGCTACTCTCTTATCTGATCCACATACACATGTTTTACTGACAGGCAGAAATATGCCAAACCCCTGGGAAGACAGGGATGGAGAATAGCATAATAGTTTATTTATGGTAAAGTTAGACAAGCACACACCATGATGGCTAAGAACAGCTTTAGCTCACCCACCCTTGATTTGCTACATGTGAAAAAAGCCATTTGTGCCAGTGTCAGCATCTGATTCATGTTTAAAACTGAATTTAAAACTGTGCACAGCTCCCATGGGAACACTGGCTGATTCTTCAAAAACTCTGATCTTATTTATGCCTCTAGGAGAGTTGAGACCTTTTGAGAAACCTGATCTTGCTACTTCCAGAGCCACCATTAGAGGACTTTGCTGTGTACTTAGGAACAGTCTGGCCTTGAAGGTGCATGAAATGTGTAGACTGCCAGCAGGTTGGCCCTATAAAAACATAGGGCCTAACACAAGAAATTATTAGATTCCCTTAATGAAAACAGCTGGTTTCAGACAGAGTTTTCTTCATCCTGCTGCAGAATAGACTAACATGAATTTTTGTCCTATTAGTTGTTTAGAAAACAAAAAGTGTTTTCTCTCTGAACGATGACAGCTGTTCATCTTTTCTGGCATACCTAATTTCTCTTTCCATCTGATGAATTGTATTCATGTCCCAGAAATTACCTGCAGGACATACTCCATGCCTCTTCCCACTGGAACTGCAATTGTCATAATTTGTGTGCAGGTGACCCTGCCTTGGTGCATTCTACAGAGTTCTAACAACAGACTGCACAAGAGAAGCTTTTCATTATTCTTCCTAATTGTGTTAGGCCAGGTCACATGTATTTTCCTCTGAAATACCAAGCTATGGCCATAGGACAAAGAAAGAAGCAAGATTCTGCAAACCATTTTCCCCTTTAGGTATTACAATGGAAAAAAATTAAAGCAATAACAAAATGTAATGATCTTAAATTACTCTTGAGCTCTTTACCAAAAAATAGACAACCTTATGAAATCCACTCTAGTCTGTGTCAGAGTGAGACTAATTTCTATTAAAAACTGAATTGGTTTAACTGAAATAATATTGATAATACTGGTAATGAAAAATACATGAGGGATATCACAGTGTTGAGTGTCCTTTTCCAAACAAGTCTTGTCCTTCAAAACCCTCTTGTATTCTGATGGGAAGCTCTATTAATTACCTGTGTGTGTTAATCAGTGATACCTGCTGGCAAACAAACCATCCCTTACAGCTGTTCTTTTTTTAAACTACTCACCCCATCCCACCTCCCCCCCGAAAAAAAAAAAAAGCCCAAAGCAAAGATGGAGAAAAATGTTCTTTACACTTTATTATCAGCATTTTTTATGGCAGGCCAGTCTCAAGGCTGCCTTTTTCCCACAGTGTCACCTGTGAGTGGCTGCCATTTTGCATGGGTGCCACTGCTGATGGAGTCTGCCCGTTGAATTTACAGCTGATTGATGTGTGCAACAACAAGAATTGACTTAGAGTCCCCAGATCAGATTTTAGCTTTACTAGACTAGAAATAATATGGAAAATATCTTCTCTCTCCAAATTTCCCATCAGGGCTGCCTTGTTTCCTTTTAAAATTATTTTTTGAAAAGTGACAAGAAAACTCCAAAAAACACAATTGATATTCTTGTCTTTATTTTTTTCCCCTCAGTATCTCCTTTTGTTGCTGACTGATGATGTGAAAACCAGGAAAGGATATAATTCAACAATTCCATTTATGGAGTCCTTTCCTAGTAAAACCTTGAAAAACTCCAAAACAAACAAAAATCCCCCCAAACACCTATTTTCTTAGCTGTCCCTGTTGAGCTGTAAACGTAAGACCTATACTTCAGAGAAATCTTGGGGATAATAAAAGAAGTAGTTGTAGTCTGATTTCAGTGTACACAGAATTTCAGGCATCCTTTACCACTCTGAGAACCAGTGCTAAGACCTTGGGAAACTTCAGAAAATGGAGAGCCCATGAAGATATAGATGAACTTTCAAGGAAAACTTTAGGATGGCTGGGAATTTGTAATAGGGCCCAGAAGACTTTGTCCTCCAGGGCTGAACACATCTTAGGCACAGCAGAAGACATGAGTCACTCAAGGTTAAACAGGAATTTTATGAATCTAATGTTATTTGATATTTTCTTTAAAGTCTGCTTCATCTCAAGTTTTTTAAGCTACCATTTAGGGGAAATCCTGGACAGAAAATAGGGAAAGGACATGGGAGCAAATGGAAATGTACCAGACAAAAGCCATGAGAGGTTACAACATTTCAGACCAGCTGGATTAAAACTTTATCTCAGAGAGTTAGGCGAGGACAAACATTTTCCTTTGTGAAACTTGTGGGTGTTGTTCTGCTATTAGTCATGGTGAATGCTTCAGTGTGGTGAGCTAGAAGAAGTCAAACTGACATCAAAAGTACAGAGAGTGCTGTGGGAAAGAGTTGATTCAGTCCTTGGCTGATAGAATATACCAGAGACAAATAATGAAGGATTAGGCTTCTCCTGACACTTTGCTAGCAAAGGAGATGTATAGTGCAGGATTCATTTTGCACTGACAGTGATGTGATTTAGGACTAATTCCTTTGAAGGTAGTGGCTTATTCTGGTTTAAAACAAGGATGGGATTAACATCAAACCCTGATATTTACCTTGAGCCAAATTCTCCTTGCCTGACAATACAAGCCGTGCCTTTGTTTTCCCTGCTTGTATAAGCACGAGAAACAGAAACTGGACTGTTCATGGAACATTAAATAAATGATGCAAAGCAAAACAATCTCTGTCTCTGCTGTTGAATAATGAATCCTGCTGATGCAAGGAATGCTGCTGGAAACTGTTAAAATTTGATGGACATGAACTAACAAGGGAAGGCCCTAATATGATTTACATCAGGACAGCTGTGTACAAGGTTTGATACAATGTACAGCCATGAATTATGTGGACATTTTTGCCATTTGGGTTGTGTAAAGGCACCCATTCAGGAGCAAGGTCAGTCTCTTCCTGCTCACACAGAAGCTGATTGTCTTCAAAATGAAATTTTCTTGGGCAAAGGAGTGTTTGGTCTTAGTGAGCATTTAGGTCACAGATTTAATATTTAAGTCAATATCGCTGTAGTCAGGATATGTAAATATTGTGCTCTTGGGAGCATTCAGCAGACCAGTGCTTGAAAAGAAATTTGGTGTGGTTTTGGACATGCTGGCATATGGTTATCAAGGCTGATGACGCTGTGTTTGGCGGCACAAAAATCATCCCATAATTTCAGCCAAGAATTAGATGATAAAGTTGATTTCTTGCTGGAATTCAGACAGGGTAGAGAACATTACTTCTGCTTTAAAAAAGAAAACCAAAGACAATCACTTTTATGAACTGATCTTCCAACTGGTTAACGTTTTTTGAAAACCAGGCTGTTCTAGTAGTTAAATTATGAAAGGATTGAAGGAGAAAGGTCACAGGTAATGACAGGGTGAGACACTCCACTGAGTATAACAATTGATCTAGTTCTCCATCTGTTTGCTGGAGATAGTCATCCTGGGCCTGATGGTTTTCTAAACAGTCTCTTCCAACAATCTTGATCTGTTAGCTTTCAGAACGTGAATGAAACAAAGCATTTCAGATACCCTAAGGAATTGTTTATGGCTCCTTCATGATAACAAACTGAATATTTTGGTTTCCCTATAAGGATGAAATCAGTTCTTACTGCAAAAGTTCTGCTACTCAGCAAGTTTGATCGCATTGATCAAATTGTTTCAAATTGAAAAAAAAAAAAAGACTTTCTGTTCTTAAAGTAAAATAAGGCCCCTGCATACTTCATTGTTCAACTTATTTTCTTCTTGTTTAGATAATATGGTGCTGAAAGCATTTAAAGCCATGTCTGTAGACAGCATTATGGACTCACTAGTTGTGATATAAAGCTGATAGCCCATGGCTGACACCGTAGAGTAACTATGTGTGTAACCCATAATAAATTCTAGGTAAAAACAAGAGCAAGTTCAACTTACTTCGTGTTGTCATCTTCATGAATATTCACATCCATTTGTTAAAGTCAGCATAATTGATCATTCTATGAGTACAAGCCTAACATATTTTTCCAATAAATACACTGTGTAGTAGTATCATAAAATAATTTTTCCAGGCATTTTGGTCTTCTTTCTTACCTTCTGACATATTCCTATATACTATTTTACAAGAAGAGTTTATAAAAAAAGACAAAGACTCTAAATTATGCCAGTTATTACTTTTAAGTAGAAAAATATTAGTTATATAAGTAGAACACTGTGATTAAATACCGCCCAAGATGATATTAAAAATACAAATATTGGGGAACAATGTCTGGAGACAAGCAACATATATATGGAGAACCAGAAGAGCTTTATAAAGTGCTAATTAAAAAAAAAAAATGAAAGTGTGTGTGTTTCTATGTTAAAATGTTCAGTTCTTGGCAGAATTTGAAAAAAAACACCCTAACTCCACCCTCACATCTTTTATATTTCCCTAGTAAGTGGTAAAGCAGTGCAACTGCTGCATTTCTGAAAAACCTCAGATTTTTTAGGTGTGGAAATGCCTTTCTTAGGTTGATACATGTCTGGTGGCTCCCAGAAGGGAAAATGTGGCTACATAGAGACATTTAGGTTTCAAAACACACCTGCAGCCTCTGGAAAGCATGTGGCAGTTTTCAGCTTCCAGCTCAACTGGAAAACTGAAATGGAAGAGTCATTGCCACTCAGAGCTGCAAAATCCCTCCTCTGGGAGGTGTCAGCTCCTGCTGACCTCAGTATTCAATAAAAACTCTTTGCTGGATGAGAAGACATCACTGATCTGCAGGACTTGCAGCTGGGAGGTGGTAGCTCAGGAGCCAGTGCAGACAGGAGCACAGCAATACCACTGCATTTGGGTGGGATGATCCAGACATTTCTGGAGAGTTGCATCCTAGTCCATACACTGTCAATGTGCACATCTTCAAAATTATTATTATGATGAAAAATCCAGGATGTCCTACATTTACCTACCACCTGACTTCCACTTAGAAGAACAAGATTAACTATATTTTGCCTGTGGATTTAATATCATCCTCTCCCTCGAACAAAAAATCCAGCATAATCTGCTAAGTATTCGTTTTTCAAAAAGATTCCTGTGTCTGGCAGGAGTAGAAATGGTTGTCTGAAAACATTTCATTAAAGTTGTCTGTATAATTACCTTGAATGGCTGTTACTGATTTTGTAGTCTGTAAATGAAAGCATTTGCTGAAAGACTGAATCGCCCTTCACAACATGAAAAACTGGATTAAAATATCCTGCCAAGGTCAGAGTTTATTGCCCTTGAAGAGAACATTAGCCACCAGGTTCCCTGAGTTTAAACTGTCTGCTACTAAGGCCTTTCTCGTTATAGGAGAAGGAAGGAAATATTTTTAATCTGTTCCAAAATAAAAGCCCAACTCCCTGTTTGTGTCAGAGAGGGATGCTCAGCCCTAGGGAAGCAGCTCTGCAGTGACAGAAAAGTCACAGAAAAGTGATAGAAAGCATCCTCAGGTCTAATGAACCTGTTGTGGGTGTCACTCATGANCTCAGCCCTAGGGAAGCAGCTCTGTTACTGCAGTGACAGGAAGCATCCTCAGGTCTGATGAACCTGTTGTTGGTGTCACTCATGGAGAAACTTGGCAAGAGACAAGATGTTCCATGAGCATTCCCAGAGTTTAGGATGGATTTAGATGCAAAGTTAGAGACAGAACTTTTCCACCTCTTAAAGATGCTCTAGCTACTCAGCAAACATTAATTAACCTCTATATTTACTTATGTATTCCTATATTTTTTCCATTATTTTCATGTGCACCACATATCTAGGAATAGTCCTAAAGTCAGTTATAGTCCCAAAGATTTCTGAGACATATCTTTTAATGTACACAATGACTGAAATATTTGCTTAGAGCAGAAACAACCAGGAAAATTCTTATTCTTTGAAATTAAGTGGTATATGCACATTTATATAATAGAGAGAATCTAAAATAACACTGCTCCTCTGAATATATATACATATATACATATATATATATATACATGAAAATAAATAAATCAGACTGGGCTAATGACATAAGATGAGGAAGATTAAAGGTGAAGTAAAATGAGATGCTGATGACCTAAAAAATACTTTTCACTGGGCAAAAATAGCCCCTATTCAATCAAGAGATTCACTGTTCTCTGTTTTTTTGTCTTCAATATGTCTTTATTGGCAACATAGTCTGTCCATCTTCCATCTCTCCTGGAAGAGAAAATCGGATTCTGTCATTTTCTTGCACCATCAACAATAATATTGGCTGATACTTGATCCAATGTGTCTGTAGCAAACCACAAATACAGATACCTGAAGCTGCAGCATTTCAGGCTACATAAATGAAAATAATTCAGACTAATCCATCAGCCTCAGGGCAGCAATCATTGTATATACAAAATGGTTTACTTATTTTGAAACTGGGGGTGAGAATACTGTGCATCCTAGTCAAAATTAGGAGCAAGTATCATTCAATTATAGAAAGTAGGGCATGAGAGGACCTTGATATGTCACTTAACCCATGCTCCAGGGTCCTAGATATAACCTAAATCACTCCTGAAAATTGCCTTTCTAAACTGTTTAATTATACCTCAGGGTAAAACCTTCCAAGCAAAATGAGGTTATTTCGGATATTGTTATTAGGTTGTTTTTTCAAGGTTTTTAGGTTTCTCCTGCTGTTTAATGTAACTATTCTTTGGAATAGCTTAACCCATCATCTCATGATCACTCATGGATGAACGAAAGAGCAATTATTTCTTCCTCTCTTTAGCAACCCCCTCTATATTTGGAGGTTTTTACAGTTGTCTCTTCCTTTTCCTTTACCCTAGAGTAATCCTCTATCCTGCAGAAGTAGTGAAAATAAGCAGGATACACTGTGACTAGAAACAGCATGTTTAAAGATCATCAGTGCTTTCTTGGGAGAAGGTTAGTTTTTACTTTTACTTTTTTTGAAGGATAGTATCTGTTGCTCAAAACATTGTCCTAACTTTGATAGACTAACTCTCTGAGGATAAATCTGCCTCCAGTTTTCTTTGACACTTAGGATTGCTGAAAAAGCCCCAGGTGGACCCCAGCTCTTCCTTTTCCTTTACCCTAGAGTAATCCACACAGACACACAGACACACACAGACACACAGACACAGACAGAGAAACAGACACACACAGACACACACACACATCACATATATCACATATCTAAACATCAACGTAGCAATCTGACCATGTGAAACTGAAAGGTTGGTACTGGTAGAGGAATTTTTTTTTTTGCTGGTAGAAAGAAAGACATATATTGATAATATTGTTCAAACTCCTCCACCTGTAACATTGCACAGACCGCAGAGATTTAGGAAGTGGAGACAGAATTTTTCCCCAAAAGAGGTGCAGAGTGAGAATGTGTCTGATGTTTGCTGTAAGCTTGTGCTCTGGCAGTGCTTGATGTCCCTAGATGGGGATGAGAGCTGATGACATGTGGTGGACTCTGGAGTTTTAGGTTTATGGTTAAACTTGATGATCTGAGGTGCCATTGTCAGCCTAAATTATTGCATGATTCTATGATACAGGCCTGCAGGCAAGTCCCTCCCATGAGCTGAGGCTAGAATGGACTGAAGTGTGTGCAGAAGGCACAGCATGCAAACCAGATCTCTCCCTGTGATCACAGGAGATGCGCCCTGCACCTGATCATGTAACCATGTTCAGTATGGATTCCCATATCAGTTCTGCCCTCCAGATCCTCAGTATGTCTTTATAACTGTATTCTTGAAGCAATACCTCTACTGCTATCACAGCTTTAATGAGTTTGGAAAGGACTTCTGGAGATCATATTGTAAGATCTTCTCAAAGCAGGATCACCTGCAAGTTGCTTAGGGTCTTGTCCAGTCAGATTTTAAATATTCCCAAGAATGAAGACTTCAAAACATCTCTAGGCAACCTGTCATAGTGCTCATTCACATTTAGAGTAGAAAAAGGTATTTTTTTATATTTAAGTGGAATTTACTCACTTTCAGTTCATGTGCATTGATTATCATCCTGTCTCTGGACACTGCTGAGAAAAGTTTGTCTCTGTCTCCTTACTTTAGAATAGTCTATTTATACATAATAATCAGATTACCACCCCACACACCCTTCTCATCTCCAGCCTGAACAGTCCCAGCTCTCTCAGCCTTTCCTCATTTGGCAGCTCTTCATAGCCCTCTCTGGACTGACTCCAGTATGTCTATGTGTCTCCTGTGCTGGGTATTTCTTCACTGGGCCTGGCACTCCAGATGTGTTTCAGGAGGACCAAACAGAGGAGAAAGACTGTCTTCCTCAACCCCAGGAGAAAGTCCTGTCTAAGGCAGGACAGGAGGCCACTGGCCTTCAGCCTGTTGGTCAATTCAGTGTCCACCAGGTTCTCCAGGGCCTTCTCTGCAAGAGCTGCTTCCAGCTGCTCAGCTGCCAGTCTGTTGTGGTGCATGGGATTATTCCTTCCTAGGTGCAGAATGTTGCATTTCCCTTCTGCTGAATGAAGCTGGGGAAGGGGCTGGAGCACAAGTCTGATGAGGAGCAGTTGAGGGAGCTGGAGGGGCTCAGCCTGGAGGAAAGAAAGCTCATGGGGAATCTTATCACTCTTTACAACTCCTTGACAGGAGAGTGTAGACGTGTAGACAGATGTGGGTCAGTCTCTTCTCTAGTAGTAAGTGGCAGGACAACAGGAAATAGCCTCAAGTTTTCCCAGAAAGATTTACATTGGATATTAGTAAAAATTTTGTTACTGAAAGGGTGATCAGGCATTGGAACAGGCCACACAGGGAAGTGGTGGAGTCACCAACATGGGACTGTTGAGAAGGTAAGTGGATGTGGCATTTGGAGTCATGGTTTAGTGGTGAAAACAGCCGTGCTGGATTAAGAATCTTAGCAATCTTCTCAAACCTTAAGGATACTGTGATTCTGAGAATCCATGATGGTCCTGTAAGTTCATTTCTCCAGCCCACTGAGGTCCCTCTGAGTGGCAGCAGTCATTTGGTGTATCCGTCACTCCTCCCAGGTTTATGTTGTCTGCATATAAGATTATTAAACTCTGTTGAGTTTGGTGGGAGTTCGTGAGTCCCACAAGATACTCTTAAAACCATTTAAGAGATTTAAAGATCTTGTGGAGTGTTGAAATTCTCCCTTACTCCCTTGCCATATTTTTAAGTTCCTAGATCAAGTTGAAAAATGGGCTTTAGGCCGGATGACTATCCTGGGAATAATTTCTGCAACCACTTATCCTTCCACGGAGACCACAAGTTTTACACAAAGTCTGTAAGAAAAGCTGGGGTTTTTTCTATGTATATATGTGTTAATGATTTTGATTTTTAATTATTTCCGTATTTGTAGGATGCTCAAACATTTTCTTTTTCCCTTGTCTGAAGATTCCATGTCATTCAGTACTACAGTCATTCTGTAGTAAAGGGAACTAAGCTTTGATTAAACACCTTTCAAGTTCTCTTAAAATCTGCAGCTGCTGAATCCATCTTGATGTTAGCCAGGATATGACAGTTTGATTTCCAGATAATAGTTTAATGATAGTAATTAGGAAAAAAAAATCTCTTAATTAATGGTGTTCATATTTTCCATTTTTAAATTGCACCTATAAACCATCTTCAGACATACACAAACTTCAGGGACATAGTAAATATTATTTTGACTTGCAAATGTAATTACTGAGCCTGAAAGCAAGTTAAAAAAAAAGGAATAAAGCATGAAATTTCACAACATTGCTTTTGCTGAGTATTTGCATCTTACAATAAAACTATATGTAAATCTGTGAATTGGTCTGAACCTTTATAAATTTAAATATGAAATCTACTAGATATATGCATTTCTTCTAGATTAAAAAAAAATCAACTCGGTCAAGTCAAATTACAGAAGCTTTGTATAGCAGAGGAAAATCAGAGGTGATCTCAAATCCTCTTCCTTCTTGTACAACATCAGAAGTGTTCTTTAATAAATTGACTTGGATAGACCATTTGTAAACTCAGTGTGGAAGTTAGCATGTTCTGGTGTCATGAAAAGCAATCCAGCCAGCAAAGTTCTGTTAACTGCTTGAAGAGGAAAGGAGCAACTACCTTAACAATCTTTTTACAAAGTCTAAGAGACTTTGAACAACTTAAACTTACACTGGTGTTTATGTATATGAGAGTTTTTCTTGAGTGAAAAAATAATTGACATGTTAAAGTGCATTCTTTTACACTTGTTCTCCAAAGTCACATTGCCTCAGAGAGTTCTGTACTTAAAGCTTTTAGATTTCATTGTTTTGGTTGTTGATGAGATTTGAGTAACTGAATGCTTGTGTTAGATAATCTACCATGCAGTGATAACAAAGAAAAGTGGCTGTCATCAGAAAATGCACCTTAAGAATAACCAGACACAAGTACATTTTTACAGGGAAGAGAGTAATAAGTAATTGAAAAATAATTTCTAAGCATGAAGAGCTATTGAGATTATAAGAAGATTAATGGGCGGCCACCACCCTGTATCATCACATAGAAAATGGAAACACTTCATGTGTACTTCTGGCATTTCTTAGAGCCTCAGGTGACTAATGGAATGCAGCACACAAAAGCAATTCCATTAGCAAAAATTAAATACAAGTAATAATTCTTATCTTCCTATTGTGAGCAAACTTCTATTACTCTCAGGACTGCAGAGAACATGTAAATTGTCATAGCATCAGTCAGAGTGCCATTTGGCTGTATTTTGGGATGTCAAAAAAGTTTTACACCAACTTGTAAAACTTGTACAGCCCTTAGGCAACTTTCATATGACTTAAGTTCTACTTAAGTGTCAAAAAAGAATTTTCATTGGCTTCTCTCAGGGACGTTCAGATCCTGGAGGAATCTGCTCTAAATCTCTCCAACGATTTGGATGGATACTAAACCTTTATTGTTTCAAGAATTAGTTGCTAAAAGAATCGTAGAATCGGTTAGGTTGGGAAAGAACTCTAAGACCATCAAGTCCCACTGTCAATCCAGCACTGCTAAGTCCTTCACTAAACCATGCCCCTAAGTGTCACATCTACACAACTTTTAAATCCCTCCAGGGATGGTGAGATAACCACTCCCGTGCACAGCCTGTTCCAGTGCTTGACTATCCTTTTGATGAAGAAATTTTTCCCATTATCTAATCCTGGGGAAATTTGAGGCCATATTTTCTCATCTTGTCTCTGGTTACTTGGGAAAAGAGACCAACCTCCACCTACAGCCTCCTTTCAGGCAGTTGTAAAGAGAGATAAGTGTTCAGCCTGATCCTCTGCTCCAGGCTGAACACTCCCAGCTCCCTCAGCTGCTCCTCATCAGACTTGTGCTCCAGTCCCTTTCCCAGATGCGCTGCCCTTCTCTGGACACATTCCAGCCTCTCAATTCTTTCTTGCAGTGAGGGGCCAAAAACTGGACACAGGATTTGAGGTGTGGCCTCACCAGTTCCCAGCACAGGGGTACAATCTGTGCCCTGGTCCTGGTGGCACTATTGCTGATACAGGCCAGGTGCCACTGACCACCTTGACCACCTGGGCACACACTGGCTCGTATTCAGGCAGCTGTTGACCAGCACCCCCAGGTCCTTTTCCACCAATATGATACCTACTGTTAGATCTTCTCAGTACAGGTGGATGTTAGAGTCACTGGTGATCAGGCTGAAGTAAGAATAGAATAGAATAGAATAGAATAGAATAGAATAGAATAGAATAGAATAGAATAGAATAGAATAGAATAGAATAGAATATTTCTGTTTCATGGGACCTACAACAGCCTTCTAGTCCAACTGCCTGACCACTTCAGGGGCCATCAAATGTTAAAGTACATTATTGAGGATATTGTCTAAATACATCTTAGATATTGACAAACTTGGCGCATTGATTATCTCTCTAGCGAGCCTGTTCCAATGTTAGAACACCCTCTGGGTAGAGAAATACATCCTAATGTCCATTCTCTGACTTCCCTGGTTCAGCTTTGAACCATTCCCACATGTCCTGCCAACGGGTCCCAGAGAGAAGAGCTCAGCACCACTGCCTTTCCTTCCCCTCCCCAGGAAGTTGTTAGAGAGCAACAAGGTCACACCTCGGCCTCCTCCTAACTAGATAAAACCAGAGTTCTTAACTTCTCCTCATAGGATGTACCTTCTGACTCTGAAGAGAATGATGTGGAACCAGGTCTTTAAAGAAAGAATAAAGTTAAATGCATGCATTCTCATTATATTCAGTGGATTCATATTTCAACAAAAATATGCATGGCTGAAACAATCTAATGCAGTATTCCTCTTTTGGTGCATCATAGAAGTTGTTGAGATGTTTTACACAAAAATCTCAAAGCAATTGAACATATTAGCCACTTATTACAGCAGCTTAGGGAGGCAAATTTTCAAATCAAATGAAGCTCTGAAATGCATAAAGATGTGTGTGGGTCACCACAGACCAATGATTAATTTAGTGGCAGAATGGGTGCGATCCTCATTCCCAATCCCTAGCTGAAACCTGTGATGAAAATTACTCCTTCCACTAAAAGAACATGCATATCTGCACATTAAGTTATACTGAGCACATGTGGGATGATTTCTATGTCAATTATAACCCAGTCTAGAATGCTTATGAAGCTTGTTAATATTAATAAGTGTTGGAGGTACTTTCCCATATGACAAGAGGATCATAGAATAAAAGAATGTGTATATCTAGACCTTATGCCATTCTTTGAACAAGTTCCTTGAGATCTAAGTAATTTCTTTACCTGAGATCCTAGCTCCAGAATTATATAACCTCTGCTATACTGTGTAATATCAGTTTTTCTGTGCTGATTCATTTTCCTGGTGTTTTATTATTTCTTCTTTGCACTGGGGTGATAGTTATGGATTTATGAATGAGCCTTCTACTGTAGCAGACTTAATGTAAGGAACACAAAATAAATAGCTCCATCTCTGAGTAATTCTAAGGTTAATGAAGGAGAGAATTTGAACAAAGGAGAAATAATAAAGTGCCTGAAGATTGGATCCACCCAAAGATATAAACTGGTTTTCAATATTAAGATTCTGACACTATTGAATGTTTCCATTAATTTCATTAAAGAAGGATTTCTGCATTTTATTTTTAAGGACAGAAAAGGAAAGTAAAGATAGGAGAAAAGAAAAAACTGCCAAGTGATGATTAAATCAAAATTGAGAAATAAAATTGAGGTAAAAAATTATATTATTGAACTCAGACATTATTTCATTTATAGTGAAGGCTACTGTTACCTAGATTAAAACTAATTAAAAATTATAACACAAACATCAGACTATTTGAAAGAAATACAATTATTTGTTGTGATTGTGGAAAAGTATTGGCTTGTGTTAGTTTTGATTTTTTTTTTACATTGATATACTTCAGCTGCTTCTCAGACTGCAGAAATGGTTAATTAATGAACTCCATAGCGTTCCTCTCTCCTCTAGGGCTAACTGCATGAAAACTCGCAGCAGAAGAAACTGGCAAATGAAATAGCAGCAGTTCTTAAAATAGTTGCTAATAAATGCAACTTGCATGATGAGACATTCCTCTGTCAGCCAATGGCTGCCTAGCTTTGCACTTCATCCTGTGTACAGTTCCTGATTTTTCGTTCTAGATTAAACAGCACCACACTGGTATCTCTGTCAGCAGACCTGGCTACTTGGAGAGATAAGCATGACAGAGCTCATTCAGAGAGATTCCTGAAGGACCTGGATGTACACCTTTGTGTTCTCTTTCAGAAGAACTGTGGATTCAGAGCAAAACTTTCCCTAAAGAGAGTCCCAAAAAGCCATCGTCATGGTTCACCCAAAAATCCTAATATCTATGGGATTCTTTATATTACATTCTGTGGGCTTTAAATCAAGGTTCTAAATGAAGCTGTTGGAAGCCTGCAAGTAAGTCAGGTCTTAATAATAACCCTTAGAAAAATCTTTAGTTTTAAGAAATGCCAGATTGTCAGGATTTTTTGTGCTTTATCACTTTTGATGAGCCAGGTCTCTTCCAATGCTGGTTTGAAGACTGAGGCTGCCGATAAAATGCTCAAGATTCACTGCAGCACTAATCCAGTGATTTGCATTCAACTCCCTCCTTGGATCATACTGAAACTCTACAGTCCTTTCTGCACTCATGGTAGGTACAAGCTGCACTGCACCAAGAACAGAACAAGTGACAGAACTTGTCTTTGTGAGAAAGGCAAGAGGAAGAAAAAATGGCTCATAAGCCACAAAGCAAGGTCCTTGAACAACTCATTTGCAGACATACAACTGCAACAGTTTAATTCAGAAGCCCATGTTGAATGCCACCATACTCTTACAGATCCTTATACAGTATGCAAAAAGTCTCTGAAACTATGAAAGGTGGGGAGTATGTCTAAAACCTCGGTTTTTCCCAGGATTTAGAGAATCACTGTGATGTTTTCCCTTATATACTTGGGCTTTTTAGCAGTCTGAAAAAGAGGTTCAAGATTCATCATGTCAGAGTGGAGATCAGACTGTACAGTCTGCTTGTTGGGACCTGTGCTCAAGGAAATTATTTAACATCATTATATAAAACACTAAAATGTTGAGCAAGGACACCTCTAGTGATTAATTCTATAATAAGTTGGTTACAGAGTGAGGATTATTATTTTCTAATTTTTTCTTATTTCACATTGAATCTTAAACTTTTATCTTCGCAGAAGAACAGTTGTGCTAGGAATGGGGGAATGTTTGCTTTGGAAATGTCCTGATAAGATAAGAGAGACAGACTTCAATCCTCTCTGGGGAAAAAGGGATTCAAACCTTGGTGTACCACATCCCAGGAATGTTTTAATTACCACATTTGTTACACAGAGGAAGAGTACAATAACCTGACTTTGACAATGGACAAGATCTGTGTATGTAGTACAATTGCAAAATATGTTCCAAGTAGAACAGTATTTGGATGCTGGGTAGGGTAGGTTGCCTGGTAATTTAAATATAGATTTATTGAGGCACTTCATGGGATGAATGGAAACAGAAGCACAGTTAAGGGCAAAAATGATGCCTTGGGGTTTAGCTTTTATATTTTTCAGATTCTCTGCTGCTTGATATGTCACTCTGAAACTTCATATTCGGTGTTAGTAAGTTCTCTTCACAAAGTAGTTAGACAAAACAATCCCTTTCCAGCTAAAGAATCAAGGACTACCATTACCCCAAAATCATAAACAGTAGTGAAGGGAAGGGGTACAGCCAGGAGATTGAAATTTCATAACCTGAAGCTGTAATTGGACAATTAACCTCAGCTTGTAGATGAACTAAAACTTATAAAAGTGTAAAACTTGTGACCAGGATTCATCTTGGATTCACCCTGGATGTAGATGCGGCCAGTCTCTTGTGCTGGCCAAGGTGTATCCTTTTAAGGCTTTCAATAACTACCTATTTTGTTCATTTAACTCTGTCTAATCTCTGTTCCAGGTCAGCCTTTCTAGGCATCAAGAAAGCTAAACTTAGAGAAATGTGATCATCTAATCACAGATGCATTGAATACAGGATCATCTGGTGCAGACTTTCTTGGCAAAAGCACAGTCTACACAAGACTGCCCAGCACTCTGTCCAGACAAATTCTAAAAGTGCCCAATGACAGTCAATCCACCACTTCTCTGGAGAGATTATTCTCATTGCAAATATTTTTCATCTTATGTCCAACCATAATCTCCCCAAGAGTTACTTTTACACATTACCCCTCACCTTTTCCGTAAGACTCCTTGTGAAAAGGGATCTTTGTTGCCATCCTTTAAATACTAGAGGGTGAAAATATCTCCCCTAAGCCTCCTTTTTTCAAGGCTGAACAAGCCCAGTTCTCTCTACCTATATGTCAGTCTTCCCTCTTTGTTCATCTTTGTGGCCTCTCTTTGTACTCTGTCCAGCCAGTCCACATCTTTCTTGTATAGCTGGGACCAAACCTGAACACAGTATTCCAGGCCAGGCAAGTGCTGAAAAAAGTGAGATAATGACTTCTTGATCTCTGCTGGAGATGTCCTGGTAGATGCAGCCCAGCTTCCTGCTGGCTTTCTCTGCCCCAGATGCACACTGATCACTCATTCTGAATTTGCTGTTCACCAGAACCCCCAGATCCCTTTATAAAAAGCTGCTTCCCAGCCAGGCAGATTCCAGCCCATGCTGCAACCCTGGATTATGCTCTTTCAGATGAAACACCTTACACTTGGCTTTGTTGAACTTCATAGGGTTCACACTAACCCACTCTTCCAGACAATCCAGATCTTCCTGAAGGGTGGCTTCTCCTTTCCTTGTTCAGTTTGGGACCATTGACAAACTTTGTAAGGGTACATTTGATCCTATCTTCCTGATCACTTATAAACATATTATGCAGTGTTGAGCCCAGTACTGAGCCCTGGGGATCCCACTTGTGACAGGTTGCCACTTTGAAAAGGAGCCAATTGCCCCCACCCAGTGGGTGCTGCCTTTCTGCCCATTCCCCACCCACGGTACTGACCACTTGCCTGGACCATTATACTTTGTGTTAACGTGATTTTGACAAAATGCCTACAGGAATGGAGTGCCAGGCAGGAGCTGAGTAAGGGTTTTCAGGTTTGGAGTTTCCATCAACCCAAGCATTAATTTAAAAGCAAAATATATTTTCTGTTTACTAAATTTCGACTTTTATGTGAAATACTCTAGTTTACCTCATACATAGCGAGATATCCTGGAAATAAGGAAAAGGTAAGGAGAAGCTGTTCTACCCTCCACCTTCCTTGCCTTCTGAAAAAAGATGAATCCCTTGAACAGTTCTAGTTTTCTGTTCTTCTCTTTCCTGTTCCCATGACATCACTGAAGTGTTGAGAAGAGCAGTAAGAAGCTGAACTGGAGATGTTTATCCCCTTCAGACTTCTGTACAGGCTAATAAGGATCATTCAAACATGATCTGCTGTTAACTGTGAGCTGTAAGTGCAGTGCTCTGGTATGTGATTATTTTGTATTAGATGTTGCTGTTTTGGAGCATATGCCTCTTTCTAGGCCATGGAAAAAAACAAACAAGCAATAAACAAACCCTTGAAATCAACCCAGAAGTGTTCTGACAGCAGAAAAAAGTCACATCAAATCTAGCGAGGTACGTTTTAGTGAGAACAAGCATACTGACTGTTGTAAGCTGAAATTCACTGATAAAAGCAGATTTCATTCATGGTTTCACTGAATTCCTACATATTGGAGGCCATTAATCAACAAATTGTAAATATACTTAATGTATTTGCCCTACTTAGCGCAACAATGATGCAGCTGCTTCAGAGAAAAGTGTATCCAATGCTAATCTAATTAAGCTGTGACCCACTGATACTGGTCAGGAATTATTACAGGATATAAAAGGAAAGCAGTTCGTAATCCAGACTAAAATTACACACTTAGTTGATAAGTTGCCTGCAAAAGACTATGGCAGAAAAACACATAAAAATAATGCTACAAAAGGAAACATGAGGAGAAAGGTTGAGTGCTTTGGTTCTGTTCTCAAATGGTAGCTAACTTTGAAATGTCCTTATATTTTACAGATAGAATAGATTTTCCACAAGCATTTAGCAGAAATTTTGAAGAGATGAGTGTGTTTTGCGTACACTCATATACTGATATCTATGATCAGATTTTGGAAAACATGTAGCTGAAATACACACGCAAAAGCTGTCAGTTTCCATTGTACCATTACACAGATTTATCTCTGTAGGGCTCCTTGTGACTTCACAAATTCTGCCTTTCCCTCTATTAATAACCCTGAGAGAGGATCTGGGGAAAAAATAAGCAGGAAAAAATTAATTCACAGAACTGTCTAGTCTTGGAAAGATAGAAGGAAAAGAATGAGCTTACCCAGTCTTAGTATTACCCACTTCAAGGTTAATTCTAAATGCATTTTTAAAGTTCAATTTAATATGCATAATTTAGGACTTGGTTCTTCAAGGTATCCCTTATATACATGATTTAGTAATGAGAGTAGTCTTACTGACTCTGGTGGAATTTGCTCATGTGAATGAAGAGTGCAAAGGCAGAGGATTAAAATCCAGAGTATGTGTGTAGTTTACATAATTTCAAGCCTGTCAAAATTCATGTCTATATTATCATCTGCCTATATTACATAACATAAAGGAGCTCTGAGTTGTTTGTTCTTCCCCATATGGCTGAAACACATATGTGGTCTTCAAAATTTTGAATCGCATACTTTGTTACCCAGGAAAAAGTAAAAATTAATGCAACACAAATAAAACTTTAATTTTGGGGAATGTCAGAGATAGCCATCATGGTATCTGGCCAGTAGCATCTTTCATTTCTCATTTGCTTCCTGACCCAATTTTTAATCAGTATCAGTGCAGCCTTTACCCAAGTCATGGTATCAGTCCCTTTCTCATGGTTCCCCTCAAAATGAGCAGCAGCACATTCCTCAGCATTTCAGGCAGTTGGGTTTAAGAGTGATCATATCCCCCCAGAAACATTCAGCACTTTGCAGGATTGAAATTAGTGAGTCTATGTTTGGGTTTTTCTTCTTATCACTTCTAGTTACTATCTAGTTTCAAGCCTTTCTCCTTCAACTTTTTCAAGGGTGCTAGTGAAGAAAAATCAGGTGACAAGTGTAATTGCAATAAAAAATGGTAAAAAGAGAGAATTATTTGTATTCATGATAATTCATTAAAACTACAACAAATAGTGAACCAGGCAGCAGTACCGGATGCTTGTAGGCAGCATTACAAATGGTTTGACCTGCTCACGAACAAACTTATTAGTGAAAACTAAACTTGATTAAGAGGTTAGAGGAAAACCTACCAAAGCACTTGATTTTCCTTTTGTGTAAACTGTTACAACTTTATGAGTTTAGATAGATGTATGGCTGACTTATACCTATGTGACTGAGAGGAGGATCACAACCATTTTGCCCCTGGATGCTGCTGGGTACAGAACTAAATTGACTCCAGACTTTTTTTTCTAATCAGAACTGAATTCAGTATTTTCCCTGTATGAAATCCTGATTTTAAAAAAATCAGTAGAAAACATGTTATTTGTACCATGGTCAGAGTTTTACCATCTGCTTTTTCTTTCATTGCATACTTTAATTCCTGGTTTTTGTCTGGTGTAAGCATCTGCCTGCATCCTGAGGCACAGTAACATGCTTACAGATATTGCTACATAATCAAATAGTTTATTTAGTCTTGTAAGTCTTCTTTAAAGGGGAGATGCTGTATTTTACCTGAGAAAATAACCCTTGTGATAAAAGAGAATGTTTTGCCTGTTGGAGGAAGAAATCTTTCTTGACCCAAAAATTTCCTACATGACCTTGATGACACAGTCATTTAAATTCTCCGTCTTCACCTGTGAAGCAATAGTTCTATATCTTTCATCAGCCACAAAAGCCCTCACCCACTAACGCTCCAGAGAGCTCAGCAATCCTCTGCAAAAAGTAAGAAAATGGCGCAACACTAGAAAGTTCCAAAGTAGCACTGCTCCTCCCGCCGGCATCAGGTCCGGCTCCCCGGGGCCCCGGGGCCGAGCCCTGGCCCACCCTGCGAGGGGTGGCCCGCAAGGTGGGGGCCGTGGGGCCGAGGCCGCGGCGGGCTCGGGGTCGCGGGCGGGCTCGGTCCCTGCGGGGCCGCTGGAGGGAGCCCCCGGGCCGCGCCGGGCCGCCTTCAGCACCGCGCGGGCGGACAGCGCCCGGGGCCGCGCCCCGCGCATCTCCGCGCATCTCCGGGCATCTCCGGGTATCTCCGCGCATCTCCGGGCATCTGTGGGTATCTCCGGACATCCCCGCGCATCTCCGCGCATCTCCGGGTATCTCNGCCCCGCGCATCTCCGGGCATCTCCGGGCATCTCCGGACATCTCCGGGCATCTCCGGGCATCTCCGCGCTGCCCCGCGCATCTCCGGGCATCTCCGGGCATCTCCGGACATCTCCGGGCATCTCCGCGCATCTCCGCGCTGCCCCGCGCATCCCCGCGCATCCCCGCGCTGCCCCCCACGCCCGAGCCAGCGGCTCCCGACTCCCCCGAGCTCCTCGGCACCGGGGTGGGAGCCAGCCCCGGGGCGCGGAAGGGTCCGGCCTCTCCCGCGGGGGCTGGAGGCAAAGGGCCGAATGGGCGGGCTATGTTAAGTGGTCCCTGGGCAGGCGGGAGCCGGTGTAAATCAGCACCGACGTGTGACAAGCTGCACGGATCCTGTTAAGGAGATTTATATATGTAGTTCATGAAGGCAATCATCTGGCTGGTAATCTCTCATTGTGCACCGCTCCCTGGCAGTTCGTTCACACAACTGGCTGCAAAATGAAGATATTAGAATCTCTCCCGGGAAACGTCTGTGGGAAATGTGTGTGTTGTGTGTGTGTAGCAGCTAAACAGCTGTGATACTGGTGCGTAATGAGATAGCAGCACATTACTCATAGCACCAGGAGGGGACATGGAAGTAAACTAAGGAATCAGCATAACTCACACAGCTTTTGACCCGTCACTAACGACACCAGCAGCGTATGGGAGTAGGACATGGCGTGTGGCTGCAGTTCATTCACCAGCACATCACCAAGGGCTGGGCAACGACTCTGCCACAGCCCAACTGTCTCGAGTCCACAGGGCTCAGCCAGACACAGCACATCAGGGCAGCTTCTCCCAAAACAGGGTGATCCCAATCACTGGGACATGAGGTCAGGCAGCCCACAGCTAACAAGTACACACAGTAAGGGGGTGGACAGGGCAGAGCAGGGATTTCAGGAAGAACAGAGACTAAGGAAGGTAGATGTGTCCCAAGAATCACGGACATCAAACTTTCAAGTGCAAGATCAGTCACTTCCCAGATGCACATCCCAACACTCATATAAATAACATGTCACCAGCCACAAATCCCTCTGTACCCTCCCTCCTTTCAAGATTATCTGACAATATTGCCATCCTTTTCTCCCCAATTTCATGGAGCAAGTCAAATGGGGATGATAATCTGCTATGAAATATTGATAGCACTGAGCTGTGACAGTCTGGAAAGGGAGGAAAAAGGGAGCAGCAAGATTGTCCAGGATTAAGTTGTCCTAGTACCCACCGTTTTCATGCTTTGCAGGGATATGGGGAGTTTGATACATTCTCACTTTTCTGTTAAAGAAGTAATCTGAGTGTAAAGTAAGGTGAGACCTGGTTTTAATCCTTCATACCCCTCCTGACCAGTCCCTCTCAGCAGTCTGCACCTCACAACACTCCACCATGTAACCAGCACTCTGTCCTAGACACCACTTGTAAGGATTCAGCACAATAGCATTTGCCCTTTGACCACCCGCAGAAAAGGCTTCTTATAGTCCTCTAGGACAGCCTGGGATCTCACACCAAAACTTCCAGGGGAGCTTTGCTCTGGCTTCACTGAGATTTCACTGGTTTGTCCTTGCAAAAGAGCAGCGTGCTTTGCTCCTGTTTTCCCATAGTTCAGACACCCTTCACATATAAGAGTACTAGTTGCCCCAGAAGATTCAGAGTTAAAAGGCATAAGCAGTAAAATGGGAGAACTGGGACAGTTTGGCCAAAACAGAATCATCCCAAATGCCAAATCACTGCTGGAAGTCAGGGAGGGGAATAATAAATGACCCATCCTCCTCACTCATCCCAGGAGCTTCTCTCTCCAGTGCTGTTTCAAGGGACGATAATGTAGTAAATATACAAGCAGAGGGGATAAGATGGTTAGAAAGTGTCCCAACTCCCAGCTTGAGGTGAAACACTGGGATGGGCAATGGAAGACTGAAGAAGAGGAGACAAGAGGGTTGGTTTTTGCCTATGCTCTCCCCTCCAGGTAATGAACTTCTGAGCATCCGATTGAAAGGGAAGGGATCTTTTGGGACACCCTCTCACACCTCCTCAGGCGGATGGAGAAACAGGACTGTTCCCACCCTCTCCTCACCACAGTACCTGGTTGAGGGAAGTCACGGCAAACCTGGGGATAACCAGCTGCATGACGAGCTGCAGGACAGAGGTGACCAGTCCAGCCAGGATGGCCCAGGTGAGCGGCAGCGGGAGCATGCTGTAGGTCGCAAAAAGCGTGAAAAGCACATAGCCAATGCCGTCCCCAAGGAGGCCACAGCCCAGTCCTGCTGCCAGAATTTGTGTGGCCATGGCCACCCAAGTGACAACGCCGCTGTACTGCAGGTAGGTGTATGAGGTCGTGTCCTTCCTGACCACCACTAAGGCACAGATCACCACCTCAATGCCAGTGAAGAAGCCCAAGAGGATGCCCTTAATGGGGTCCATGGGAGCAGAGGCCAGGGTCAAGTGGAGAAACAGTAGGGTCAGTTTGGTCAGCACATCCAGGATGTTCATGACCACCTCAGATTTGCGCCGTTGACCCAAGAAGTAGCGCTGGTAAAGGCGCTCTAAGTCCCGGGACTTAAAGGAGTTGCGGAGAGTAGGGAATATCACCCCGCGATATGTATAGCCCCAGTTGAGGAAGAAGTCGGAGTTGCTGGGGGCACAGTCCAGGGGCAGAAAGCCCAAGTCTCCGCTGCTGCTTGTGCCCTCCGGGAAGACTTTGGTGCCTCCGTTGTTGTGGCGCTCGCTGCCCAAACTCCGTCCGGCCGACTGCCGCCGGAGGTGGTGGTGGTGGTGCGGCGGGTGCGGGTGGTGGTTGGGGCAGCAGGTCTCGTCGGAGCTGAAGCCCTTGCCCCCGCCGCTGCTGCTGCCGCCGCTGCTGCTGCTGTGTTCCTGGATGAAGCGCTGCTCGGTGATGTGGCGCACGGCCGTCTGCCACAACAGGCGCTGGGGTCTGCCGCTGCCGGGGGGAGTCCTGTTGATGGTGTAAAGTTCATCGCTGTCGCTCAGGCACCGC
>VYXF01005268.1:285342-321661 GCA_013397295.1 Polioptila caerulea | reverse complement strand
CAGCAGCAGTGTGGACAGAGGCTCTGCCTGGAAGGGAGCTGTTCTACCCCACTAGGAGCTCTGGTTTGCTGGGAGTTGGGGTGTTTAAAAATGGCATGTGATGCTTGACTTCCAGTGGGTCTGAGCCTCCATGAACATCCCTCCAACTGTCATTGTTTAATTCACATTATTATTATTATTATTATTATTATTATTATTATTGTCAGGAAGACAGGGAGATTTAGGAAGGATTTCACTGATTGTTTCTGTATTTACACTACAATAGATTTGGGAACTCCAGCCAAGTCTGTGTCCCATGTATGGGGCAGGTTTTGTACAGATAAAAGCAGAGGAAATTTTTATTCTCCAGAGCCCAGATAAGGAAAGAGTGTCATTTTTATGAACAGAGATGGGTCTTTCCTGTGGTTCAGCATGACCCTGCTGACCTGGAAAGGGTTAATACTGGTTTCACAATAGTAATAGAGACACATATCTTTGCTCCTAGATAAAACTCATGGAAATTTTGTTGCATTACTTCAAGATGAAAATGATACCATAAGAGGAGAAATCTTATAACAAAACTTATAGATTTCTTTAATGAAAGAAGTTATAATTGTTAGTGTTATTACCCCAGACCACAGAAAGAAAGCATCTCTCTCATTCAGATTTCTCAATACAAATCATGATAAATAAAAGGAAAAGGAAACAAATATATAATGCAGGTTAAGGACACACCCATTCAAAGAGATAAGATGAAAGGGATAATGACATCCCAGTTCTCCAATGTTACTGTATGCACTGAAACACAGCGCTGGCAGTTTCCTTTGCCTCATGGCAGAGTGAACTCTGCTCTCATCATTTTTTCTGTGATAGAGGCTCTGTACCTCCTCAGGCAGTCTATTTTTATGCTTCTCCATCCTTATCATTTTCATATCTAACCTGAACATTCCTTGCAGCATTCACTAAGCACATCATTTCTTGTCCTGTCCACCATGAACAGGGAGAACAGATTATCCTGGCAGTAGTCTATACATATTTAATGAATTACTCTTCTATCCACTCCCTCTTCCCCTTCTCATTGCTTAGGTTAAATAATATAATTTCTGTCATTTTTCCCCCCGTGGGTCACATTTTCTAGATCTATAATATTTTTTGTTTGTTCTGGATTATATACTCTTGTTTCATGATTTTGCTATCTTTCTTCCTGCTCTGTGAAATTCATACAGCTCAACGTGGTTCTACAATGGAAAGTTATCTTATATCTATCTAGGACTACATTTTGTGACCTGTACTCCTATTTATACATCCTGGGACATACCTGGCATCCTTCCTTCACAGGTTTATTCAGAATTGATAACCTACTGAAACTTTGCTGTCCTCAAGGCCTGGCTAGGTGTCACTTGCTCCATATGTGCATAACAGCCTACATGAAGCATCTTGCCCTCACTGGAATGCATTGTTTTTTTCCATCCTGCATGCCAAATTTGAAATAGAACATGTTGAAAACTAAACCTGTCCTCCTCCATGCCAGCAGCCCTCCCCAGCTCTGTGCCATCTGTGTGTTTGGTGAGCCTACTCTCTGTTCAGTGGTGATGGCAAAGCAGTGCAGAGCATTTAGGTAACAGTCGGTGTGCTCATTCCTTGAGTGTGTTTCTGAGTCAGCCACAGAAGTACTGGGCACCTTTGTGGAGGGTTACCAAGAAGGGGACAAGGTCTGAGCATTGGCACCCACTGCAGCAATCCTCTTGGCTCTGCAGAGCAAGGAAGAAGCCTGACCATCCTGGGGAGCAGGAGGGGAGTGATCCTGCCAAAGCCCTGGTTGTCAATGAAGGCTGGATGAGATGAGGGTCCAACAAGGTAATTACACACACATGCAGAGTCCTGTAAATTCCAAACTCAGTTGGCACTAGATTAATACTGTGCATTATTCAATTTTTGCTGTTATTGCATTATTTCTTCTTCTTCTTTTTTTTCTTTTTTTAATAGAACTAAATGACTTGGCAGTGTCACAAAATCACTAAAAGCCATTTAAAAATAATACTGTCACTAGAAGGCTTTTGAAGGATGAAAAATCAGGCAGAATTAATTCCTCTTCTGTCACCTGAAAGTTTGTGTCCTACTCCTCTCCTCCTTCCCCCTCTCTACCCACAACAGTAGCATTTATGTACAGTTTAATGTTATGATATTTAATCATGCAAATAATGATCTCATTCACTTTAGTGGGACTATTTATGTCCTCAGGATTGCAAACCTGGCACCATGCTCTGCAAAGCTCTCTAGGGTTCTCCAATAAAGATGGCTTTGTATCCAACACATTACGAAGGAACACTTGTGTTATTATAGATCTTTTTTATTTAAATAAATATTTGACAAAAATTCAAGAAAGGAAAAGTAAACAATTGACAGAAAGCTGCTGTTTCTGAAATGTGAAACTTGAGTAATGATAGAAATGGCAGAATATGAGCAAATTAGCTTGGAATTGTCTTCTTACCTGTTTTGTGGTTTGGGTTTTTTTCCTATAGCTCCCTCATTCTTTTTTATTTTTTAACACTTCTCCTTGGCAAAAATTCAATGCTCTAATACTATTAAAAAAATGGAAAAAAACCCAACAACTTTTGGCACTGTTTGAGTCTTCTTTTAAAACTCTGTCTATCACTTTTCTCAGATGAATACATATCCCAATATGATGTCTGTACAAAACCAGGGCACAAGAGAATGGATTGAAAATTGTAACACTGGTTAGTAAAAGTATTCAGACTAATTAATGAAAGCCATGATAAAAGAAATGTAAGGCTTCATGGACTGAAACATCAGAGAGGAAGAGGATGAGGACACATAGCTTGGCAATGATGGAAACAACATTTGCTGTGCTTTGCAGGTAATTATTTTTCAATATGGTAAAAAAAAATCAAATATTTTAAATATTTGAAATATTTTAAAGTTTCTTAGCAATGAAGATAAATTATTGCATACCCTAGTGATACTAAAAAAGCAAGGGGAAATAAATAAGATTACAAAAAAAAAAAAAAAAAAAAAAAAAAAAAAAAAAAAAAAGAAAAAAATTATGTCAGAGTATAAAGAGAGGGCGAGATATATCAATTTTTTGCTTCTCCATGTTGTAAAGCAGCAGTTCCCTCACATGCAAATAAACTTCTTATCTCTCCCTCCATTCACAGAGACACATATCCACATAAAAAGGTCAAAAGATGGTCTAAGCATGGGGATTTTATGAAGAGAAATAATGGATTTGAGATGAATAATGGTTGGAGCTGTGTTTTCTTCCTCTGTCTTCCAGGTCCACTCCTTCCTTACCTACCCAGCTATTGCTCCAGTTTTGAAAACGGATCATCAGTTGTGACCACTACAAATTTTTTACTCAATACCTTTTGGGCACTGCTGCTGATCAGGAATTGCTGTTTTGTACTAAAAGAAGAGGTCTTTATATCCAGGCAATTGTAAAAGCAATGGAAATTTTAAGGTCTTCGAAGAAATATAGATCCTTAAGACAGTGAATTTAAGTTTTTAATTTTCAAATGGTTCATTCAATTTTTTTGCTGTGGATGATAGTATTGTTGGGTGTTACTGTTTTTTGGTTGGTTGGATTTTGGTTTGGTTTTTCTTTCAGAACCAGAGAAGAAACATGATGGAGCAAAGTTAAAAAATAAAGACTAGAAAGTACTGTTCTTCCTTGTGAGGAAAGGAGAGTCTTTATCCTAAATCAGAATCAAGTTTCAAGAATTTGAAAAAAAAAAAACCCTTCCCGAAACAAACCTGCTGTCCTTCACTTTGCCCTCTGGACCCTGAAGTTCCCCTCAGTTCTTTCACTCTTTCCCCACAGGTTTTAGAGAACAGCTGTTTCTTGGCTCATCTCTCTCTAGTTTGCACATCATCACTCCTGTAATGCTGTTAAATCCCTGAAGCACCTGCACTGCTGAATGAATCATACTTTTTACAAAGTAGTAGATGGTTCTTGATACTTTATGGGTTTCCTTTGAAGGAGGGATTTTTTTTTTCCTTTTAATACAAAAGACCTTTGACTTACATGGTAACTACAACAGAAGTTAAAAAGAAATTAATATTAAATTCACCTCTAAAGTGAAATCTTTATAATACACAGAAGAGAATCCATTTACAAACATTTTATTCTTGATTTTCTTGAAGCAGCAAGTGCTAGGACTGATAACCTGATTGGTGAAACTGCAACTGAAATTAATATTAGAAAGGAGACTTTGAGGCATTCGAAAGAAACTAAAACCATAAAAAAATACACATAAGGCTATTCTGTATAACTTCTTCAATTGAAAAAAAATAATTCTTAACTTTTTTTAGAGGGTTTAACATTTACATCTCAAAGTGTTTTTCTTGTTACAGGATGGGGATGTTTCCTGTGGATGTATACAATAAATCTATTTAGGCTTCAAATATGGAAACATTATATTGTATGAGATTTTAAATCCATCCAGATCAGCATCCTGCAGTTACTGCAGTACAAGACATATCCTAAGAGGAAATCCCCCTGTCAGCCACTTCAAAGAGGAGAAAGTCTGTTAGGGTTGTGTGTGCATGTGCTAATGTGTATGTATTAAACCTTGGAACAGGAACAAAACCTAGAAACCTTCATATTTCCAAGGGAAAGGAAATTCCTTTTGTTTCTTCTCCTCCTTCTTCTGTCTGAGGGAAAAGAATTCTGTTCAGTTTTTAGACAAAATATTAATTCAATTCTTAGGCTCTTAAGAACTCTTTTCTTTGCATCCCTGTTTCTTGAACCAGGGAAGCTGGAAGCTCTGGGACTGTCACTTGGGTTTCCATGCATATTGGGGCTCAAGGATGGTAAAACTAGCAAAATGCTGGGAGTCTGGGCCAAAAAAGGCTTTCACCATGTCTTCTTAGAATCAGACTCCTGAGCTAAGTTTTTAAGCACCTCTTTAATGAGTTGACAGGATGCCAGGCAGGTTTTTGATAGACAATGTTTTTGAAACATTGCTTCATCAGATACTTTGCATATGTGAATGTGTAAGACTCCAGTTTGCTGGCCTGTAGATAAACACAGGGTTTAATTCAACTGAGTTCCTAGGCAGTTCTTTTCCCTACACTGCTCTTGCCCCTCACTCTCTTCTTTACGAAAGTTTCTTGCATTAGGAAAGGGAGAGTATGCAAAATAACACTTTAAGTGACTGGTTGTATGGCAGAGAGAGCATTGATGCCTGATGTGCTGCTGCTAATAGTGATTTATTTCAAACTGAGCTGCCATCATAACTGAAGCATGTTAATCTGCTCGTTGCCAGTCAAGCTGGGATGGTAGGTGTGCTTAGACAAACTGTTTAGGAGGAATGGTTGACTCATGGCAATCTTTAGTCATTCTCTGAAATGATACAATTAATGTGTATGGGCTCAGCAGAGTACTTGTTTCTCCATTCCATTATTTTGTTTTTACATTCACTAACATCTTCCTTGGCATAGGGGGAGGATAATAGATTCATGATTGAGCTATTTGATAATGAATTTCTGTAAAACACCAAAACCTGTCATTTTCTAGTGTTGCAGTATTTGCTGTAGAAAATTAAATCTGATTTCCTTTTGATAGCAATGGCAGGTTTTTTGTGAAGAAGAAGATTTAAGAATGGTCTGTAGGTGGTCTACCCTACATGTAATAATTTCATCTTCTCTTACATGACAAGAAAAGGCAATGGCAATCTCAAAGCCTGCATCTATTCTGCTTTCAATATTGTGAGGTTACTTAGAGCCAAGGAGAACATTATCTAATTGTCAGGTAATACAAGGACCTACAAAATATCCAAATATTTTTTCAAGGAAGCAAGCATAGAGGATGCCTATGACACCTATAGGGCTCTAAATCAAAGTTAAACTGTTCCATATGAGAATCAAACTATAGGTAAGGTTATTGTGATGAATATTATTTACAATGACACCATCAATAACTTACACAGGGGATGGTTGTGGCTGCTCTCAGTTATATAAGGAAGTACATAAAATTATTTCCTCTGGAATTCTAATGGGAGGCAAAATATCTTAAATTCCAGTGCTTTGTAAGGAGAAAATTCCACATTTTACTACACTCTGCTCTAAGTTTTTGTGGCATCTCTTTAATCATGACATTTCCAGTGGATGTTTCCAGCCTAAAGCAGCTCAGATATTTTGTTTTAGCAGTAAAGGAACACTGGGCTACTGCTGCCTGTTGATCCCAAGTGTTACTCCAATATGGTTCACATCATAATGTGAGAGATGCCACTGAAATGAAAGCCCAGTGTGTTTGATTGTTCTAAGCTTTTGTATATGATTTTTTTCTTTGAATTCAGCTTGTGAAAGTAACTTCATTGCATAACTCTCCTGATAAACGTGTATTAACAAAACATTTCCAGTTCCAATGGTTTTGCAGTCCTGGATGAGACACACTACTTAGACATAGTGAAGAACCAGTGACCACTGTGTTAAACAATCATCTTTATATAACATTTGACCTCTTCTGAGATCTCTTCAAGAATTATGCTAGGGAAATATTTAAGTATTTAGGGGGAAAGACAGTATCTTTCATCATTTTTACAGAAGCAGGAGGCTGTCAAAGTGGTGAAGCTTTAATGCCACAAATTCAAGATAGAAAATGGATGCCTTTTTCCAGATTTGAACAAAGAGTTATCCAATACCTCTCCAACAGCAAATGTAACCCTGGTCATTCAGCTTCCATATTTTAGCCAGCTATATTCAGAAACTCTTAACAAACATCCTGGTGGACCATTTTGTCTGTCTTCATAGATTGTTGACTCTTTTTAACTTCAGTGACACTGCATTATTTATGCTTTAAAATGTCTACTAGAGTTAGAAGCCTGTGTGATGGAATACATGCTGTACTTACTAAGTACGAGGAAAAACAGTAACACCTATAGTTGAAGGGCATAACCAGAATTAAAAATAATATTGGCTAATTCAAGAGATGGGCAAGAAAAACAAGGAAAAGAACAGAAGATGCAATTCACTAGGGGCAAGTGGAAGGCACTGCAGATAAGCAGAAATAATCGGTTACACTGGCACATGATGGGGAACAGCTGCTTAAAAAGCAGTTCTGCAAGAAATGATCTGGGGGTTACTGAAATTGAGCCAACAATGTCATGTTATTGCAGGGAAAACAAACATTGCAGTGCTTAAGCAGAAAGATATTCTTGCAGAATAATCTTTTCCACTCTGTTCAATACCAGTAAGGCTGTAGCTGAGTACTGAGAGGAACAGAGACTCTGGGGGATGGGTACAGGGGACACACCCCTGGTGGGGCTGTGCAGCCCCATCCCTGGTCATCAGGCACTTCTGTGGGGACAGAGATGTGTTGAGGCTGGGACATCACCCTGTGGACCTGAGAACTGACATCTTATGACTTTGTTGGGGAAGGAACTGATGTCCCTGAGATGGGCTGGGATAGGATCTTGAGTCATGGGCAGAGTTAGAGAGGTCCTGGGAGAAGTTCATCAAAGCAAATAAAGAGCTGATGATGGCTTTGGTGGATGGGTGCCAGTTTTGGGACATGTATATCAAGAAATTCTGGATATTCCAGAAACAGTTATGAAAGACATTGATCTGAGATGCAGGGAATGTAACCAGCAGGAAAGTTTGAAAGAAACACTTGTTTGGCTGTTTTAAGGTGCTGCCTTCAAATGTCATCTTCTAAAAAAATATTAAAGAACAGTATTATAAGAAGAGTAAAGAACCAAAGCAACACAAAGCAAGTATTAATGTTCTATAACTGTAGAGGATATTGCTATTTAGGTATTTCTATCTGACTGATGCATATTTCACTAAAGAAAGAAGGCATTCAAACTGCATTAGTGATTTTCTGAAGAGTGTGGTAGATGTTACTTAGATGTGATGACACTTGTCATCACCATATGTAAACTTTATTTATAATGTATTCTTGATTCATTTTCACATTTGCATTTCAAAACTTCATTTATTCTGTGTAATTTAAATTGTACATATAGTGCGTGGGGGGGACAAGTTAATTTCTTTTTAAAGAAACATCAGCTTTCAGCAGCTCAATTTCAACTATTTCTGCAGACAAGGGAGGAATTATTTCTCATCCTTGATGGGCTCTCAACAGTTGAAATGCAGCTATTCTGAATTCGGGATTTCAAAAGCTCTTTCTTTATTTCAAAGAGTCATAGGTGGTGTATATTTGCTTTCATAATGCTTTGTATTTTTGTAGATCTCAGAATTTTGTATGAAGTGAACATACGAGGCCATGTTCTCATCTCATTGAGGCTCTCTTGACTCAGCAAAGAGAGAAGCTGGCAGAAGTTCAACCACTTCTCTCCAGTTCTGTTTGGCATAAGGCCAGACCCAACATAGTCACCCATCCCTGCCTGGAAGGAATTTAATACCCAGCTGGCAGAATTCAGCCTTCAGGGTGCAGTGTGAGTCTCAGTGTATTTTCTTGCTGTATCTTAGAGTAGAAAAAATGACCATTGAGCTGGACCTCTTTTCACTGCCTCTCATTTGCTGCAGTGGCTTCCCAGAACAAAGGCTCCTGAATGGCAATGTTAAATCTTTTTGCTCTTGTGAGCTCACTTTTTCCAAAGTGAGCTCCACTGACACTTGTTCTGGTTTTCTCAGTAAAGAAAAGCTTGCAAGCATCTTACTTTGCTGTATTCTCCTGGGAAGCACTATTTTCACCCAATGAGTCAATATAGAATTCACCTTATCAGCTTGTCTCCCAATTTATTTTTATATAGCCGTGGGGTATCATTGATATGCTGCTCTAGAGGTACCTGAAACTGTAAAGTCTTGACATTGATATCCTTGAATGATTAACACAATTACTGTCTCTCTATGCTCTGGAAATCATTTGTTTGGACACTGTGGAATAAGTCTCCCATGCAGGCAGTGCCCATTGCCAATGAAGGTAAGGGCACTTCAAAGATAGAAGAGTTTTACTACCTTTTTGCAAAATAAGAAACAAAATGAATTTTCCCTCATATTCTAAAGTCTGACATCAGGGAATGCCTGTGACTTTTGCACCTGTGTTTCAGCCTGGTTCCTTGCTGCCCACTGGCTGAGAACACTCAGGGAGTGACCCACTGGGGTAAATCTTCTGGGAGAGATTTTGTCTCCTGCTTCTAATTTGGAATGGCATTTCCCACAGAAGTCTACTGAGGGGACACATTCACTGTTAACTTCTAATTCACTCCAGGATTGTGTAATAGCTATTCCCTCCTTTTCACATCTTTTTCAGTAGCTGATGTTGTGGTGGGACCAAGCACACGGGGAAATTCTCACTCTGAGGGGATCCTGAGTCATGCATTGATTCTTGTTTGAGTCCAGAAAAGGAGAGGAAGAGAATAGCAGTGATAACACCTAGGAAGATGGAGACACTGTCAGATTGGGAACATCTTTGTCCCTTTGGAGAAGCCAGTGTTTAGAGCTTCCCAAGAGAAGGAAGTCAGATGTATGTTCTTGTAGTTTTCTTCACATTACAAGGAGTGAAGAAAAAAGCCCAAAGGAAAAACTCCAGACTCAGTTGTCCTTTCTCTAGGAGAAGAATTTGAGGAAGATGTGGTTCAAAACACTGAAAGAAGAAGACCATAAGTGAGGAAGTATCAGAAAAGTATGACAAGTATTGCCCAAGACAAGCACTGGAGATAACACAAAAGAACAGTGCCAGCCACATTTGACAAAAGATTATTTTTCCCATAAAAAATCTATTAGGAAAAGGTTTATTGGCATTTCTTGTCAAAATGAGAAATCTTTTCAAAGATAGCAGGGATCTAGTGGTTCAGTTACTCCTCTGAAATAAGGGAAATTAATCTCCTAGCCTGTATTCTGTGATGCAGAGTGGGATTTGAAGCTACATCTTCAGAAGTGCTGTGGGCCGCTTATTACACAAGTGCTGGAAAAATCTTTGTCTGACCCACTAAGTGTGGAACATTTACACAAACCATTTATACAAATATCTGCTGTAACAAGAGCATGAAACAGACCCAGACAGAGCAATCCACTCCTTCCCAATTGCTGGTGACTGTGTCACACTGAAGCAGTGAGTACCAGGAGAATACCACAGTGTCATTCACTGTGGCCTTTAGAATGCAGGCTCCATTCACCTACGCTCTTGATTCATGTCATACAGATAGTAAGGACTACTAAGGTGATTTTGATAATGTCTTTTTGGAAACCACTTCCCTCTCGGAGTTCTTTGGATGTAGGAAAACCTGCTGTGCACCCTCACAAATTTTCCATTTATATTAGAGAAACTACCTCAGAAAAACAGAATGACCTTTATGGGTTTTTTTCCCCCTAAAAGTACAGTGCAGCCAGAGGAATGCTGGATGGACTGGAGATAGAACAATTTTTAAGGTTCATGCCATTAAGCTTGGTGAGAGCAACAGGGATTATATTTGCTTGCAGTGTCTTTCCTAAAATATAGCTTTGACATCAGAGGTGTTTGCTGTCTCCACAGCCATTGGAAAGGCTGGAGCCGTACTGTATTAGGCCCTTGATTTCACTGCAATGACAAGGGTGAAATGTAAATGCATAATTCTAATGCAGAGGAATAATAACTTTAGTTGGATGACCAGCAGATGTGTAGAATGATCTAGTGGGTGGATTCATCAGAGCTATGGAATCCTAAAAACACCAGAGGTAGATTTTCAATCCAGCAGATTAGAAAAGTAAAAATATAATTATCAATGTCACAGTTATATTCTCCCATTTATTTGAGGAAGGCTGGTTCTTAGAATCTGAACTGCCAAGGCAGAGGCAACACTCAAGAGACTCTTTGGCTAAATGAGACCTGAACCTACATAGTTCCTCCCTAGCTTGATGGGTTGCAGGTAAAAGCTACACTAAAGTACTGGGAAGAAGGATGTGAGGATTAACTGAGTGTCCAGGGAGAATGGAGTAAATTTCTTGCATTTCTGCCTCATACTTCTAAGGAAGAAAAGGGTGATGTTTCTCTATTCAGAGAAATGAGACTGCCAACAGCAAAAAGCATGCTTTTTCATTAAGAGGAGCAACAGTATAAGGCAGTTGTTGGCTCTCATAAAGGCCTGGGAGCACAGAATAAGGGAGGAAGGTTTGGGGTGAAGAAGGACTGCACAAAGAAGGCAGAAGCAGAAGGATATTTTTGTTTGAATTCTTTATAACATATAGCTAGAATAAATTTGTTCTTAGGAATTATTTCTTGCTTTTCTACCTCCTGGGTTCTCTCAGAGCTGCCTGGAGCTGTGCTAGGGCTGTTTGGGCAAAAACATTCTTTACTTGACTCTGTCTCTTTCCAGGTATTTTGTTGATGGCAGCTTATGTGTGGTGACACACTGGCCTGTCACCCACCATGGTGGAAACATCATCAGGGACTCTCTATGCACAGCTCCCAACTCGCATTTCAGGGCTGGAGCAAACAAAGAAATAAGGCTCTGTGATGCTTGTAGGTTCCTTCAAAGTCAGGATATTCTATGATTCTCTGATCTCTGCCATCTACCCCACTCAGGCTGTCTAGTGGGCAGAGGAACCCAGGCAAAACAAAGACCAATTTAGCTACCACAAAATTTACTACTGCATAGGACTGAGGATACCATAATTAAGTATACCATGAATTTTAAACGGCAGAAACACTAGCTCAGCCCAAATTACCCAAATATTTCTCTTCAGCTGCTTATTGAAAGTTTTTTTTTTCCTTTATTCCATAAAGATGTGCAGCTTGTGCTCACAGGGACAAGCCCTGCTGTCAGTCTCCTTGCCCAAACTGGAAAACATGGTCCTACAAGAACATCTAAGGCTGAACCTCAGACTGGCAGAGAAATGGGATTAATATGTCTCCAAGCTTGTAGCACTTCGGCATCAGCACTTGCAGTGCCTTTAATAGGTCTGTTTTGACTGAATCTAGAAAGTTTTCTGACTCAGCTGCAATAAAAAATCATCCATGCTGTTTATTTCTTCTCTTTGAATGAAAGAGTTTTTGTTTCCAGTTGCCCAATACAAACCCAATCCCACATGCATCCTCCTGAAGACAATGAAACTTAGCAGATATTGTTCTACATGTCATATTTTCAAGTTGGAGATAAGATTGAAGGGAAATTTTTGTTATTGAGTAACCTCCTCTTCTCTCTGCCTATACATAATTGATTTCTTGTTCCATTTTGCCTTGTTTTTAATGACTAAAATGAAGCACTGCCTACATGGGCATGTTTTTCTAGCTGACAGACATTATCATGAGTCTGTTTCTTAGAGGCCAATCTACAGGTGGTTTTGCTCTGTGTCAGCCTATACCTTCTGTTTGTCTTCTCCCATGTAAAATAACTCTTATTCTATGTCCAGAATAAAATAACACACATTCCAATGTGTGAATAACTGCTAACTTTCCATTTACTCTCCTAGGCAGTCTTCTAAAGCCTTTCTTTTTTTTCCATACTGGAATATTTAAGTAAACCTTGACATGCTGTTGTGTTATGGAAAAAAAAATTTTCTCCTCTCATGTCATGCAAACACCAGAACACAATGTCAGCACTGAGTAGCTGTAAAGATATGCTGGCTCACAGGTGCTAAACCATTTTTTTTCCTTCAGTTATGTTGTTCTTTGGTTTCTGTGGTCTCAGACAGATTTTTTGATGAAGGACTTGGGTGTCATCCTTATGCAGACACTGCCACCTCTAATGGGGCAGAACCCCACAGGATCTTGACAAGGTAGACAAATTTGGGCACTGGTAATGGGGTCTGCCTGCAGTACAAGACATGGAAAATGATGAACCATGGCTCAGGTCGCTGGAGGGGTTTTAGTTGCGGGCAGAAGATGATGGAGCAAGGAATGGCACTGGAGATTGTGCTACAAAAAGATTGGAGCAAAAGAAGATTGGGCTCCTAAATTCATCCAATAGAGAGCCCTAAAGCCAGGGCTAGGGACAAGTTCAGAACACATCTGAATGTATGCTAGTTGGATCCATTCAGGATAGAAGATACCTACAGTGTAGGTTAGAGGTCCATCCAGGGGTCAGAGACCGCTGCTCCTACAACAGAGCACGGGTAGGGACTGAAGCTCCAGGACTGAGCTGAAAACCTGGGCCCATGGGCAGAGAACATGGGGGGAGGATTCTGATCAGTGACATTTATATCTAATAGTGCTCCCAGGGTTCTGACACTCAGCCACTCAGGGTGAAAACTGATTGAAGGTTACAGCACCTAAACCTCCTTATCCATGTTCACATGTGGTAGCTGAGCTCCATTAAAGCTGTTAAGGAACAAAAGCTTAAAGAAACCTACCTGAATGCAGGCCATGGGTTATTGACCACACACAGATATATCTGAAACATCCAGCTGAAGCTGGCTGGAGACCATGTGCACATCCCTGAAGCACTGGACGCCAAGTGAGAGTCCCTAGGACCACTAAGCTGGCCCCAGGCATCTCTGTCAGACAATCATGTTGTCAATGGCTGTTGCAGACATAGAGAGATGGAGGATGATATGATACTCTTTTCCTTTATTTTAATTTTTCATGCTCAGATCTGGAAGACTTTATCTCATAATGTTTTTTTTCAGATAATTCATGTTCTTCTTTCACTGCATGGAAGAATCAACTCCTGAACTCAGGGAAGGACAGTGATTTTATAGGAACATGCACAGCAGGTGGGAAAGAAAACAATGTTTACCTTGAAAAAATCTTTGATTCAGCCTTCTTCATTCCTTGTCAGCTATCTGTTTCAGCCTCATGCTTGTTTTGGTGCTATAGTCCTAATCCTCATTTTCAGAAACAGCTGTGTTACATTGGCTATACCTTCTTGACTATGGAAACCAGGATGCTGACAGATAAACTTGTCCAGAAATGAGAGCAGTGCACTTAAACTATAATCATCATGAGTCACTACAGCAGCTCTTTAGAACCAAGGGAAGTGTTCTGACTTGTCCTCCATTTTCCGTAAAAAGCCAGAATGTTCTCCATAAATCAGACAATATAAAAAAATAATTACCTCAGTAGCCCAAATTTGCTTCTACTAAGTTTTTTTGATGTAAATTTCTTATCTAGCCCTTGGAATGATCTTGTTTAAGATAAGGTTCTTTGAAAATTTTAACATCAGGAAAGGTAAAATGGAATTAATAATCCAGTCTAATCCATGGTAAAATAATTATGCCAAACTTAAATGTCTCAAAAAAAAAAAAAAAAAGCAAAGCTCTCAATTGGTCTTCCCTTGATGAAAGTTTTTGTAGACCATGACTAGTTTTGGATTCTCTTTGTGCAGGCTCATTTGAGACAGAGGGAAAAAGAACAAAATCTTGTTAAGAACTGTAAAGTATGCCATAACATGTTCTATTGAGGAGAAAACCATATCAATATAGCCTGTAATTTTAAAATCTCTGCATGATAAATAAAAAAGCCACCAAACCCTCTCTCGCACTCCCTTCTGCAGGTGGACAGGGGAGAGAAAATATAACAAAAGGTTCATGAGTTCAGATAAGGACCAGGAGGGATCACTCACCAAATATCATCATTGGCAAAACAGGGTCGAAATTAGAGCAATTAATTGAACTTGTTACCAAGAAAATCAGAGCAGGATAATGAGAAGTAAAATGAAATCTCCAAAACACCTTTCCCTCACGCCTCCCTCCTTCCCAACTCTACCTCCTTCCCCAGGAGTGCAAGGAGACAGGGAATGGGGCAATGGTCAGTTCATCACAAGTTGTTTGTCCTGCTGNTTAGAGCAATTAATTGAACTTGTTACCAAGAAAATCAGAGCAGGATAATGAGAAGTAAAATGAAATCTCCAAAACACCTTTCCCTCACCCCTCCCTCCTTCCCAACTCTACCTCCTTCCCCAGGAGTGCAAGGAGACAGGGAATGGGGGCGATGGTTGGTTCATCACAAGTTGTTTGTCCTGCTGCTCAGGGAAAGGAGTCGTTCCCCTGCTGCACTGTGGGGTCCCTCCCATGCCAGACAGTTCTCCATGAACTCTTCCAATGTGGCTCCATCTCATAAGAAACATCTCCCTGCCTGTTGCATCATGAGTCCATCCCACAGGCAGGAGTCCCCCTCAAACTCCTGCAGCATGGGTCACTCTTGCATGGGGTGCAGCCCTTCAAGCTCCAGCCTGGGCTCCCCTCTTCACAAGCCTCCCATGGGGCTACGGCTTCCTCTCAGGCATTCACTTGCTCTGGTGTGGGACTCCTCCATGGGCTGCAGGTGGATCTCTGCATCCCCATGGATCTCCACGGGCTGCAGGGGCACAGCTGCCTCACCATGGGCTGCATCATGGGCTGCAGAGGAATCCCAGCTGCAGCATCTGGAGCACCTCCACCCCCTCCTGCCTCACTCACCTTGGTGTCTGCAGTTGCTCCTCTCACTTGTTCTCATCCCTCTCTTTGGCCACAATCACAACTGCCCAATAACTTTTTGTTTATCATTGTTTCTTCAATATGTTATCAAGAAGGCATTATCATAATTTCTAATTGTCCCTTGACCAGCAGCACATCCATCTTTGGACCCACCAGAGATTGGCTATGCCGGACATGAAGGAAGCTTCTGTCAGCTTCTCACAGAAGCCACCCCAGTGACCCCACTACCTAACCTTGGCCATCCAGACTCCATACATCTGTAAGCTGTACACTGGCATAGTCAACAAGGTTTCACCCAAAAGAGCAGGAAAACCCTTTGCAACTTCTGCATTGAACACCTCATAAGATATAGAAGCAGCTGCAGTCCATATTTTAGATCATTAGTTTTAATGGACTGTTCAGTTCAGATCCTGAAAGATAAAAATAAGTCTAGAAGAACCTCAGATACTTACCTAGGAAATGCAAGGCACAGCAGACCAATTGGGCTGAAACAGGTGCATGGCAGGACAGAGCTGCTTTGATGTGAGATAACCCCTTCCCACAATGGACCATCTCATAACATTCACTGTTGCCCCTCCAAACTCCTTGAACCAGAGCTGGCTGCTCGGGTCCTCCTGCACAGCCAACATCTGCAGCAAAGCATGAAACCTGGGAACTATTAGCATGGAAATTAGCTAATTTGGGTGTGGGGAGTTAGTGCTTTTTCATTATTTCTCCTTCCTTCACTCTCACCTATTTGTGACAGAGCTAGTGAATTTTTCCTCCCATTCTTCTTAGAAAAGGACAGTAAAGCTTATTAGGTTTGTACATGTCAGTTTTTCTTTTTTCTGGATTTCTATTCTTAACCTCTTCAGTTGTAGAATGACAAAATTGTCAGGCTCCTACTCACCCTTTACCAGTCAGAAGCATATGTCAGGTTGTTTTGTATCATTAGTGTCTTAAAGCAGTCTGGAAGTTTGGAACATTGAAATAGAAGTTGTGACTTTTCTCTCAGATGAGCTTAAAGGGAGCGCTAATGTATTTGAACCAGATTTAATTCCTCCCAGTTGCACTGCTTCCCAAGGCTGTAAGAGCCAGTGAACAAATGAATCACAGAATCATACACTATCCTGAGTTGGAAGGACTCATAAAGATCATTGAGTCCAGCTCCTGGCCCTGCAGAGAATCATCCCAAATATCACACCATGTATGTTCCTGAGAACATTGTCCAAATGCTTGAACTCTGTCAGCCTTGGTGCTGTTACACTTCCTTGGAGAGCCTGCTGCTGTCCCCAAACACCCTCTGTCTGAAAAACCTTTTTCTAATATCCAACCTAAACCTCCCCTCACACAACTCCAGGCCTTTCCTTGAGTCCTGTCTCTGGTCACCACAGAGAAGAGATCAGTGTCTGCCCATCCTCTTCCCCTCAAGAGGAAGTTGTAACTGCAATGAGGTCTCCCCTAAATCTCTTCTCCAGGCTAAACTCTTATGGCTTCCCCTCCAGACCCTTCACCATCTTTGCAGCCCTTCTTTCAATGCTCTCTGATAGCTTTATAATTTTCTTATATTGTGTTAGACTTGTCCCTGAGAAAATTTCCTCCTTCCTTCATAGAGGGAATGAACCTGCCTCTTTGCAATCCTTCAGATGTCTTCTAGCTGTTTTGAAGACAAAAACTCTTCCATATGGCTCTCTAATTGCACAATAAAAGTGATTTAATTGGAAATAATTACTTTGTTTTCAAAGTACCATAATTATTTCAGCCCAGAGCCAGTTTTTGGCATAGTGTTTTGTAAGAATTCACAGATGATGGGGCTGTCTGGTTAATTTTTAACTGTTGTCTCTATCCTTCAATTTACCTACTTGGTATTGTTTATATAGCTGCAAGGAACAAAGACAAAGGGCTCTTGGTAAAAGCAGTCAGAAATGAAACGAGGGCAGATAAAAAATATCTTCAAAGAAAATATCAGGCCTTGAAAGAACAAAGAAGGCTTAGGGGAAGTGCCTATTTATCTGTCTGCAGCCAAGTAAAGAGACATGTTGGGGTTTCTACAATTCACAGGTCTAAGATCAAAAACTAAAAGAACAGTTTACAAACCACATCTGTGGACAGTTTTGGGGAAAGCCAGAGCTGGCATAGGGGAGTAAGTGAGGCAGGAAAAGAGCTGTTTAAGGGAGATATTTCAGGAGTGAATCCAAGAGAAGGAAAGGAGGATGATGAAGCTTCAGGCAATGAACCTGGCTCTTTGAGTCAACAAGGAGCATATAAAACTTGGGAGGAGATTGTGAACTTTAGTTAGACTTGATGATACTTCACTCTTGGGCTAACTCTCTCCTCTGGCAGCTGTTTGTGTAAATAAGCAATCCTTCATTTTGACAAAGCTCCTTTTTCCTCAGCAGCTGGTCAAAAGCTTCCCAGAGGAGTCTCTTGGAGATGGAAATGTGGCTGAGAGAGTGAGACTAAGTTACAAAACAACTGGACCTTGACAGAAATACAAAAAATGCTGATTACCTGACAGAGGTGTTTAAAGACGACTTAAGGAGTGTCATACAGAATATGGTTTACTTCACGATGGAGATTTTTATTTTGGGATAGCTTTGGCATATGAGCTATTCCAAAAATACTCATTTTAGAGCCAGTCATAAGACAGTCTAAAGTAAGCAATTCTGCTGCTGAAGTGCATACTCACACAGCCTTTGGGATTACTTTAATGATCCAGGTGTGACTCCACATTAGCAGCTGTATGGATGCAACTTTAACCTGTAGATCAATTAGTGGTGATGTCTCTACATTTCTGCTGTCACTCAGTACATCTGAGCTGTGCTTTAGTACCCCTTCAGAGGCATGATCTCATGGAATCAATTATCCTGGTGTGATGTGAATTGCTAAGGTCATTCTGTTGTTAATTAATTGGTCATGTCACATTAAAATAATAATCCTAAAGTTTTCTGCCTTACAGATTAATGTGAGCTTCTCCACAAACCTAGCAGTTTGAAGTGTATCACCAGTAATCCAAATGGCATTGATGTGCTGGGTTGATAGTTATTCTCTGTACTGCAGGAAGGAAAGATTTCAATAACATTTCAGCTGTGTTTGGCTGTCTGCTGGAAATGCTCTCCCTGAAATGCCAAATGAAGTCTGTGTGCCATAAAGAGATTACGTAGAAAAGTGAAGATCATTTGGCTATGTTTGAAGAGCTCATGTGAGCCCACAACATTAGACAGATGATGAGAAGCAATGAAATGATTGCGTTTTAAAATCTTGGATGATGAGTTTCTGGGAAGACATCTGTAGGGAACCTCTAACAACTTGACCCCGCTAAGCAACTGACCATATTGTTTTCAATAATCTTAAAATGTAAACTTGAGGAAGTTTATTCACAAACATCATTGTAATTTCCATGGGCAACTAATCATTGCTATTATAATCATACCCAGCTGCAGCTGCCTGCAGCTAAAAATGGAATGCTGAATATTTTTTTCCCCTGTAGTTTGTTTTGGTAATTAAGATTCTGATAATTGCAGCATTTTTGTGAGAGTGAGAAGTATGAAAGCGTTGCAAAGCTCACCTTGTGATAAAGCTTTTCATCTGAAAAAAATGGCTCAGAGGCTACTGAGAGGCAGGATTATTCCCTGAATCCTCCACTGCTCTCATTCTTGTTTTGATGTTTCTCTTAGGATCCCAGAGTGCTGATACAAATGGCTGTTTCCATTATCAAGCAATGCTTCAAGCCTTTTCTCTGCACTCCATTTATCTAATTTCTCTAAACAGCCCCTTCTCATGAATGTTACTTGTCTTCCTGATCATTAGAAACTCCTTGTTCTTCAGTTAGGATAGAAGGAACAGAAGAACATAAAAAACAAAAAAATCACCATAAGTGTAGTTAAACAGTGGAAGAAAGGTTCACAGAGATGGTGGAAGCTCTCAGCCTTGACTGAACCCAAAAACAGGCTCTGAACTGCCTCACCCAAATTGGAAGCTAGTTTTGACTTGAGCAGAGGAGTGGCACTACATATTTCCAGGAGTCCTTTCTGACCTAAGGTTTTCCATGATTGTGTTCTTATCCCAGAGTAATTTTCCCATTTAGTACTGAAATGCAGAAAGGGTCATTCAATCACCCAATCTGAACCTTTGTGGAGTTTTGGCTATGGAAGTTAGGAAGTCCTGAATTGAGTTCAAGAAGAAATTTAGACCTCAAATAGCCCTTTGTAAAATTAGATGGTGTCTTTTGAAACTTACATTCCTGTACATATATACAAAATTATTCTAATGCAAGTGGAAAATATTGCCAAAACAGATGAGGATGCGTCTTAAATCCAAACTGCATGAAGAGTCAGCAGCTCCTGAGCATGGACTGAGCTTGTGTTGCCTCAGCTCAGCAAAAGTTCAACTGAATATCTTTGGGAAAGGGAAAGAATTTTCTTTTCCTCAGGAGACACTAAAGGCCAGTGCTGTGTGAGGTTTTGCACACATGCCCTTGCAGTAACAGTGAGACCCTCAGTTGAATCAGAAAAAACTTAGAGATAAATAAAAGGATGTTTCTGTCTAAAAGTGCGTGGTCCTAGGAACAGATGATGTTGTATTCACCGGCATCTTTGGAAATGCCTAAGTGTGTTTTACAAGACGGTAAAACAGTGATGGAATTTAAGGTTATGAAGTCCCTAAACACACGGAACAAAGCCTGCAGGCTCCTGAACTCTGCAGACCTTTCCAGGCAGCAAAATCTCAACCCAAATGAGCCTCTCAAAAGAGGAGGTTTCTTCAGTTTTGTTTCCTAGTGAACTGACTGTGGTGCCCATCATAGTCCTCCTTGTCTTCCTTTATGTATCAATTGAATGATTAGAGAGTGTGGCACAGAACCAGGGAGGTTCAGATTGCCACCTAAAAGGTTTTGAAGTAATTTGCCCGTCAGCCTTGCATTCTCTCCATCCTGCCAAGGAGGGACCTCTGGTGCTAGAAAAAATAAAAAGGAGAAGACATAATTTTGGTGTTGTGGTTACAGCACAGAACTGGGATGGGGAAAAAACTTTGTTCTGCTCCTCATTCTCAAAGACTACTTCTATGTTATATAACTTTACTGTTTTAGCAATCATTAGGCAAAATACAGGAAAATCATACCACAGTAGTAATACTATGTAATTCAGAATGCAAATCAAACATGTGATCATATTTTGCTTGGTTCATAGGCTGCTTGGAAGACATAAATTAAAAGCTATGTGAATCCCAGAGATGAGGTTTCAGTTTCAGTTCTTCCCAAGATTTTTATTAAAAAATGACTTGGAATAAATGAAGATCTGACAAATTAATTTACATATGCAATGAGGTCTGCTTGGAATGCTCTGACATTTGACCTGCTGCTGAGATAGTTCTCTACAAAACCAACAAAAAAGGAAGATTTACAGAAAAAAATAGCATATTTTTATTATTTCAGCTAATACTCTTGAAAAAAAATAAACAGGTTTTAAAGAAAACAAAACCTTCTGCAGAACTGTAGACAGTTATGGCTACAAGAACATTTTTCAAAATAAAACAATAATAATGAAGTTTTAATTGTAAATGTCTTAAAAGGTCAACTGATAATTTTGAGGAAAAATAAGTGAAAGAACTACAAAACTGGCTGCAATTGTCAATATCAAAAAACTCATTTCAATTTTTCTTTTAAATGTCAGAAAAACTTGTGTTTCAGCAGAAATTAGAGGAGACTGTCTGTGTTTAAGTGATGATGCTAGTGAGCATTACTGAATAATCTTGAGAGAAAGCACAAAAAAATACAACAATCTGAGTATGAGCTAGAACTACTGAAGACAATGTGGGGAAAGAGATGGGATCTACGTATTTGAGTAACAGATCAGGAAGCTGCCAACTTTCATCCTTCTTTCTCATGGGATAATTGGGCAAGGTAAAGCCATTATTTTCACAAGCAATCTGTAATTCTGTATGCATATGTTTCAAGTTATTCTTAATTAAGATACAATTTTCAGGGATAAAGATCTACTTGATGTGAGGGTTTGAGTGGTCTTGGAATTTGATCTTCTATTTCTAAAGTGCAGACCACCTACATTGTGGCATCAGATACAATTTAAAAAAAAACAACAGTTTTTAATGCTTGACCCATGATCTTTACTAGAGTTCTTAAACATCCTGAATGCTCATAGCTGTATTTCCACTGAGCTCATTAGCAGTAGTCATTTTGACATACGTTCATTGATCAACTTTCATGTCGCATGGAAGTGTGATAGAATTTCAGTGGTATTTTTATAATAATTCAGAAAAAGATATTTCTTTCTCTAAATATGTTCAGTGGTGATGGATTGGTAATCCCATTCCCTGAAGAATAGTTTGGGACATTCATTCTTATTTTCCTTTCTAATTTCAACATTTTATTGGGCATCAATATCTGTTTTCTAGTGTGGATTTCCATTTGATTAAAATAAAACAATTCTCTAAATCAGGTTTGTCTGTTTGAGAGCTATTTCCTATGGCCATGCAAGCTGGTCTGTCAAACTGTGACCCTTCCTCTTCCCTGGCATGTTTACTTTGGCAAGGTCACAAAGAGAGACGTAAATTGTTTGGTTTAAATAAAAACAATCAGAACATTTAAATCATAAGCAGATCATAACCTGGTGACATGGCAATGGAAATCTCTCAAAATGCTGCCCACATTTTTTAAATGAGATGCTGTTACTGCATTGATTTATCCACAGTTAAATTTTAACAAAAGAGATGCTTGAAAATATCTGCATCTGGCATTGGTTAGGGAATGTCTGGAGGCAGCTGGGGCTAATCCAAGCCCCAGTTACATCAATTCTAGTGAAATACCTGTGTCTAAAATTGTCCTTTAGTACTCTGGCTGACTGGCACAGAGCAATCCATGTCCATAGTGTTAACTTTGTTTGCTCTCTAAAGGATGATGGTACACAGACTACTTACTAGAGAGTTTCTGCCCTCAGCTAGGTCCCAGGGGAAGTTCTAGATGTCCCAGACCAAAGTTATGCTGGTCTGAAGAATACAGCAGTACATACAGTCTGGGTCTGGTGGCCATTGATGTTCCCTCATCTTTATAGGAAAGTAGCTATAGCCCATGGATATTTTCTTGCTGTGCCCAACAAACTCCACTTTTCTTGGCCCAGATTTGTTACATCCAGTGGGAACTTAACTGAGTGATTTAATGTAAGGCAGGAGACTGTAGGACTCCCTTTTCCCTCAAGGAGTCGGGTGGAATCTGCCATGTATGACGGGGATAGGCAGCAGTTCTTCCATGGAGATATCTGGCTCTTTCCAGAATACAGGGGAGATTTAGACTGACAGCTCCCTGAAGTGGGCACCTCTTGCTTATGCATGCAGAAAGCCAGGATGAGTCTGGGGCTTTTTGTTTCCATTCTTTCTCAAGGGAGTTGGGAAATATATGAACTTAGTGACTTTTGAAGCAGAGAAACTTGTGGTCCAGTATATTTTAAGTGCTCAAAAACAGTTCAAGTTCTTCTATAAGAATCAATTTTAAGCTCTACATTTTTAGTGTAGTAATAAGACACAAACACCAAAACCATCCAGGCTGGAGGCAAGATCAATGTGGTCTCATACAGCCTAATAAAATTGAGTGTTCATAAAAATTGATGATTAATAACTGGTGTTTACCAACAACATTGCATGAAATACATTAAAAAAAAAGACAAGAAGGTTTACATTTACATAGCTGTACATGACACAGGTTTTCTAGCAAATATCCAGATTTGTATTATTGTCCCCACTTTAGGGTGGATAATGCAGTGGTTTAATGCAATTAGAAATGCTTAGCTATTTCTCTGTGTGTCATCAGTAACAGACATGGGTTAAATTCACTAGCCCATAAAGTTCAGGAATATCTTATTGCCACAGGACACATTTGAGCAATTAAGTTTTCTCCTGTATTTCTAATGAACAAAAAGGAGCAGGACTATAATATCTCAAAGCTGAGTCAAATCCAGCAAGAACTCCTTGATTTTTTTATTTACTTTCCCTTGTTTTAACAATCATTATGGTTCTTCTGATTTAAGCGGATTATGTGTTTCAGGACCAAAAATAATGAGAGAGGAGACATCTGCCTGATAGTCTGACAGTAAAACACTATTAATAGCAATACTGATACAATCACTGTTCACACTGGAGTCCACTGATTTATCTTCTAGATGGGTAAAGAGTCACAGTGCAAGGCTAAGTGCCTTTTCCAATGAGGAAACTGTCTGGACTGTCAGAGTTCACAGTTAGCTGCAGGGAGGGAGAAGATTAAATCTCTTCAACTCTCCACAGTTAGAGTGCCTTTGGTTTACAGAAGAGGGTTTGTGGGAGCAGAAATAAGTGATGCCTGACACTTTGCCTGGGAGGAAAGAAATGGAGAGTAGGAGTGGGGCAAGCACTGGACTAACCTGCTCCTGTTTTAGTGCTCTGTAGCTTCCCTGCATGACGGATCCTACATTTCTTATCCTTCTGCCTGGTCTTCAGGAGTCAGGAGACTGATAATGGGAAAATAAAAGACTAATTTAAGCAGCAAGGTATTTTAAAACTGAAGGAAAAATAATAGCATTGAAATTTTAATTTTTCTTCTGATCTTAGAAATATACAGCACTCTTCTATGTTCAGAAGGTCTCTTTTATTAAAAAAAAAGAAAAAAAACCACATAATCTTGGGTATTAGGGCTTCAGGAAATACAAGATACTTTGAGACTTGTAGTCAAAGACTGCAGTTGCTAATCTTGCACCCACATTGCAGATGTGTTATCTACCCTGTATGAGGAGAAAGACAAAGCCTATGTACTTATATCTCTCTCTGACTTGTGGAGGTTAAGACCCTGATGCTTCTGCAGTGAAATCTGGGAATGGAATCTCTGTACCCATTAATCCTACTATTGAATTTAAAGATTTTCTGGATTTCAGGCCTCAGTTTTCTGCAGCGAGCGATCAAACAGAACATCCCTCTGTAAAGCCCTGCTGACATGGCTCTGGATCTTTTGAACCCTCCAAACTGAGATTCTCCACTTACAGTACCCTTTTGCAATTTTCTGTGAGGCTTTTGGCAAATCTCATCCCCTAATAATAAGACAAGATGAAAACTCCAAGCAGCTACTCTGGTTATTGTGAAATTATTGGTACAGACAAGTTTTTATTCTTGTACCAGTGGAGACAACAGAAATTTCTGCTAGAGGGAATCCAGCATTACCTGTACTTTCCAAACACATTGTGAATAGAGATGATTTCCATTTCGCATCAATAACAAATCCAGAATTGTCCTTGTTTTATCTCTTTTGTGGTTTCAGAAAAAAAAAAATCTTAGTCTTAAAGCCTTCCTTTCTCTCTCTTCCACTCAAGATCTTCTTTGTGCAAGAACTTTTATCATGCTTGAAAAAATTCTTCATTTCTCTGGCTGACACATTGCCTAAACCTCCCTGACAGTTGCTTTGCATCTTGGTTTTTTATGTTATTTGCTTTCAGTACATGATTTGCTGCCAGAAGGACCAGGGTTCTCAGCCATCCACCACCACAACAAAACAACACAGATGAAAATAAAGCAAAAAACCAATTTAGAAATAGCTGACATGTCTTTCTGGCTTCATTCTATGTCCCCATCTGTTAATTGAAAAGCAGAGACCTCTGATACTAGAAAGAACTCAGTAGGGACAGCTGCTTCCACAGCCCTGACAACCTCAGGAGGTCACTGAAGGACACATCCCAAAATTTGAAGTATCTATTGCAAAGAACTGATGAAGCATCTCATTTCTAGGGTCTTCAGTCCTCCTGAGCCTGATCCTTTACTTCTGACTGCAGGAAACAAGGGTCAGATTGTGTGGCATTTACCCAGATGACAATTTGCCTCACTCAAAACACACAAAGGACTGAGGCAGTGGGGAGCTTTAGACCAAGTATGTGTCCTTCCCTGGAGCTGCACATTATGACAAAAAACTGACCAACCAACCAACCAACCAACCAAAAAACACTAGAGAGGGAAAGAATGAAAACTATTACAATATGCAAGAAATTCCATCCTTGATTCACTCATCAAGTCAACATAATAATAATCACCATTAAAAAAAATTGTCTGAATGGACTTCTTTTATTTTCTCCCAGATAAAAGTGGGTCTGATGTGTGTTGAAATGCCACGGTCAACAGCAAAATATCAAACGCTATGAAAAATACCCAGACCCAGAAAGAACAACAGTTTAATTTTTGTTTTCACTGATTTTCCCAGTTAATGTTAGTTGGCAGAATATAGGTTAAATTTACAAATAATTAAATAATTTACACTCAGGCCTGCTGTCTGGGTTTCTTTTTTTTGTAAAAAAAATTTTTTTTGGTATTTTTTCAAATAAGATACTCACCCATCTTAGCCCTTTTGCCTGAGAAGTAGGAATATGATTTTTACTTCCATCACACAGCCAAGCTCTTGATGGATGGGTTGATCTGACACAGTCAAGGTAAAACTGAAAACTTGAACCTCATATTTTCACAAATGTGCCAAATTAAGCTTATTTAGATAGAGGCACCAGGTGGCTTTTCCAGCAGAAGTGGAGGCTGGACAGCCACCACAGTTTTAACTCAGCTTTTCAGCCGTGCTGGACCCAGGTTAAGCTGTCTCCCCTCTTGCTGTTGCTAGGGGGCTGAGAATCTTCTGTATTTTAAAACCTGGTCTGTTCCATGAGCAACTTTACTCTTTCAGTAAATTACTGACATTCCTGGAAAGAGCCTCTGGGCAGAGATGACACCTTTCCATGTGCTGACAAAGGCCACCTTCGTCTGTCTTACACTGTTCTCAAGGACAAATCCTGGTTTCAGAACATTTTGTTGTTTGATTTCGTTCTCGATTGCAAAACATACTTACACGGGGCCAGATCTAAGTGCTTGGAGTGTTTATCCACTCTCCTGAAGGCCTAATTGCTTGTTAGTCACCTCCAAATTGATTGCTGTGGAATAGTGATTAGGAAGGCTCAGACAGAGGATAATGACTTCAGGTGGGATGTACGCTGGGAAGCCTGAGTAATATCAAGAATTCATGTAAATCACTCTCTTAATAAACAGAAGTTGAGCCAAGGCCAGCCTGGGGAAGGTGTGATGTGATGAAGGACCTTCCACTCATCATTTGGCCATGTGAGCTGAATGACAGCTCCAGGAGCAGCTGGACCCTCAGTGACATCTGTTTTTGTAGACAACTGCTTTCAACCTCTCTTTCTATCTGTTTTTTGGGGTTTTTTTTACATTGTCAGTACCACTGGCTACATTTGCCTGTGGCCTTTGTCCAAGGCACAAAAGCAAAATATATCTTGTTCCTATGGAATTCTGTATTGAGTTACCAAGCCAAGGGGTAGAAAACTGCCACTGACACCAGTGCAGGTAGAGATGTCATCTCAGGCACTAAGAAAGCTCAAGCTGTTTGTCCTCTGCAAACAGAGGAACTGTAGGCAGGAGTAGAGAACTGTGTGGATATGGCAGGCATTGATGCTCAAGGGGAGCTCTGCCCTGGTGAGCTGTTCACCTTCCCTGCTGGATCTCCATGGATGGGCTAGGGGCAGCAGGCAGGGGTCCTGAGTAGCAGAGATCAGGTCAACATTTCCAGTCCCTGTACCCTTTGGAGGAGAAAAATCATGGGTGGAAGGGGGAAGGTAGGCCTGGGAACAAGGGCTGGGGGGCAGTGTTTTAATTTTGCTTTTTGTCACTGGTTGAATCTATTAAAATTGTCAAAAAATTCAATTAATTTTCTCCAAGTCAAGCCTATTCTGCCCAAGATGGTAACCGACAAATGAATCTCCCTCAAGAAATCTCAAACCATGAGCCTTTCCAGTTTATTTTGTCACCTGTCCTGCTGAAGAAGGACGATGGAGATGGGTGAGTATCCAAGAACAACCCATCACAGTCACAGTTCCTGCCTTGCAATCTGAAGCTCACTGTGGTTTGACACAAGGGACCTGTTCTATTCGGGCTCTTTTTTAGCTTTTAGCCAGCTGTTATAAATGCATAGCCCAGGTGTTATGGTGTATAAACATAACCATGAGATAAATAATATTTCATTAAAATAACTGCTGAAATGGGAAAAGCAAACCAAAAAAGAACCTTGGCAAATATGTGGCCTTTCTTCAGCTAGAGTGTCTCTGTGTCAATAAACTTGGTCTCTCTTTGTAAAAGAATCTAATGCCTGAATAGAAGACAATCAAGATCTAAAGAGCCTGACTCACTGAGATCATTATCTTGTGTCCCCCTTACTTGTTGGAGACAAGTGACTATCTCTGATGGGTGACCCAGGCCACCTAAACAGTGAGGTACTAAAGCAGGGGTAAATTGCTTTTCTGAATTATATTTTTTTCTATCACTTCAGAGGAAAGTTAGACAAACTTTCAAAGGCTATTTAGCTTTAAGTAGGCTGAAGTTAGGAGCGATGTAACCTTCCCTTAGCTCCTGCCTTAACCAAGAAGGGCAGCAAGGTAGGCATTTTGTCTGGGATAGAAGGCAATACTCACACCATCTGGCTATTTTAGGTACAATGAAGTATGAGATGCTGCATGTCCCACTGGTACCTGCAAGGAGCACTTTGAAAGCCCCGAGTTACCTGCATGCAGGGATCCACAGAAATATTCCTATGGGTGTCAGCACTCCTGAAAGAAGTGACCTGCTGCAGTGCACAGGCCTGGACACTGCAGCTGGTTTCAAAATGGGACCTTCCTGTAGGACTCTGGAGTCTAAAAAGACTTCTGGAAGAATTGCAAAAATTATCCATTCAGGTAAAACTCTAAATCTTGCAGAAGGTAAAGGGGAAGCTCATTAGGATGCTTTAATAGCTCTCCCTTGACACCTCTTTATCTTTAAAGGTCTAGATACCACTGCAAATCTTGTCTGATAGGCTGATAGCCACACAGTGAGTTAGGTATGACTGTGCTTCATCAGCAGCTAAAATTAGAATGTATCTTTGTCTTCTCAGCCATTTCTGAATTGCTGTTTGTCTATCCACTTGAATTTGAAGAGAAAACTGCCATTTGCCTTGTCCTTGCACTGGTTTATCACTGCTAAAAGTTGATACCTCCCTAGCAAATGGCAGCCTGAGTGTTGGTGACCAGGGAGTCTGAGAAGACTGAAAGTGTGTCCATTTCTATGGAGGAGAGAACACTGATATCAGTCTCCCAGGCTGAATGAGCAGATGCCCATTTATAGATGAGAAAATTCAGGATAAATGAGCACATATGCTGTGGCCAATAGCCATTGCTTTGTTCCCAAACTGTGGATGTGCCAAGCCGATCAACAATACCATGGAGAAGTTAATTCACAGCTACAGGCAGCAGATGCTGAGGCATCCTCCATTCCCTGAAGCCTGTTTATTTCTCACCAAAGGTAAAGCCTGTGCTGTGCAAAACTCAAGATTCCTGAGACAGAAGGTCTCAGCAGGTATGGCTTAAGCAAAAGCTTCTGGTTCAAGAGAGCACTTGGCTCCTGAGAATGCAGCATACCTTCTTCTAAACATTTTTTTTTTCTTCACCTGCCTGCTCAGAATCAGGAGATATTTTGGTAGAATAATGAATACAGCCTCATGATAATCCATCAAGATAAGCAGCAGTTCCTTTTTCAGAGGCAGAAGTAGAGATTTGGTGTGAGAGCTCAAGGAAAGACACAGTCACCTCCAGGATGAACACATGCAGTCCATACAGACACTATGGGAGGCACAGGAGGAAGACACATATCCCAGCAGTGACCAGTTTAACTTGATCTCTGTTTCTGAATGAAAATATTCTGAGAGGAGAATGACCTTTTCATCTGGGCAAGATTGTTCTTGTTCTTTGTGACAGAGAGAAGCTGAAACCTGCAGTTCTTCCCTTACCCTCAGATATTTGTACTTTCCTTTTGTAGGTTTCTGCCTCCAGGTTCCTTCTCCATGACAATCCTGCTGTGCTGTGGGATGCAGGTCAGCACAAGGATCCCTGAGAGGGGTCTGTCCTCTGCCCACACTGCCCAAAGCAAATCCAGGCTGCCCTGGCTGAAGGCGCGTGGCTGTGTGTGCGGCAACCTCACCCTTGACAGCTTGCAGATACTTTCTATTTTTGGCCATGTGTTCCAGCTGTTCCCCTTCCAGCTCCATTGCACCTTTAACCCAGCACTGAGCTAAAGGAGAGTGAAGAATTATCAAGATCTGCCTGCCACATGCACTCTGATACCTGCAGTTGTTTTTAAAAAGGTAAGTGCTCAGTGACACTGCCTGTGCCTCTTTTTATAACAGCATTTTTTTATTCCTTGTTTCTCCTCAGTCTTAATAACTTGGATTGATATTTTTCCCTTTGGTCTTTCCCCTCTGTGTGCCAGCAGTGAGTTTACAGCTTCTTTTTGTGTCACCATGGTCTATTACAGGGACTTGAATGCTGAACTTTGCTCCCATACAAATGCATCTGACCAGTATTTCCTGAAATTCACCCACATTTGTTCTTTAAAAAATGTCAATCAATATCAATACTAACAAATTTTTAAATCATGGCTTGGGTTGGAAGGGGCCTTGAAGATCATCCTGTTCCAGCCACCTCTGCTCTGGGCAAGGACATCTTTCACCAGACCTGGCTGCTCCGAGCTCCTTCCAGCCTGACCTTGAACATTACCAGGGATGGGGCATCTACAACCTCTCTGGGCAATCTATTCCAGTGCCCCACCACTCTCACAGGGAAGAATTTGTTCTCAATGTCCAATCTAAACTTACTTTCTTTCAGTTAGACCCCATTTCCCCTCATCCTGTCACCATACCCTCTTGTAAATAGTCTCTGTTTTTCTTTCTTATAGGATCTTTACAGGTACTGAAAGGCTGCAGTTAGGTCCCTCTGAAGCCTTCTCTTCCCCAGGTTGAACAACCCCAATTCTCTCAGCCTGTCCTCATAGTAGGGATGGTCCATCTTTACTCATCTGGTGGCCTCCTCTGAATTCACTCCTCATCCTCAGGTGGTATTTTCCTAGCGTCTGGACTGGCCCTGTGTGAATTTTCTCAGATCCTGAGGCATGGGTTTAATTTGTTGTACAGTTATTCATTTATTTATGAATCAAAGGAGAGCAGATGTGGACCATGTCCTACCCCCAGCTGGCAGAAGGCAGTTGGGTGCAGCTGAAATCAACTCAGTTAATTGATAAAATAACAAGCTGGGTAAACCTCTGTGAGTTCTTACTGGAAAAATGTTCTTTTGTCTCATATCCAAATTTCTACTTCAGTTTTATGTTAAAGCAGCCAGACTTTTCTGAAGCAGTGGACATGAAGTGGGAGGTTAAGATATTAACCATTACAGTGTTTTCCAGAACCACGGTGCTTCTGCACTTTATCTGGGCTTCTCCCTGACCTGAATTTGGAACTAATTGGGAACTAGTAATGAACAGGTATTGTGGCTGGCTTTACTTTAAGTTCTTATATCCTCAGGGCCACAGAGCTCTGCTACAGTCTGGAGAAGTGGGGAACCAGATAAGGGGAGGACTATTATCTAAAAATCAGGTAAAGCTGTAGTCTCTGGTGTTTGACCTATGATGCAGGGAGAGGCTGGTTGTTCATTTTCCTTTGGAAGGAAAGGAAAGTAGGTCTTGTAATGTTAAGGCTGATTAGGCAGCTCTGATAATCAAAGGAAATGCTATTGTGTTTAATGTCCTGGGAATGTAAATATGAAAAAAGGGGTGGACAAAATCATTGTTAGCTATAAGGATGACAGGTTATTCATGTTGAAGCTTAGCAATGTGCCAAGATAAGTGCCAGGGAGGGTTCAACTGCTCTTCTCCTGCTGGGAAGGCTGGGAAGGGATGGGGTGGTCAGTGGGGCCGTGCACAAGAGAGGGTTTCTCCTGGCCATGACCCGGGAGGAGCCTGCACAGATGGGTTCACAGACACACAAACACACACATATGGACACCTATACTCTTTAACCCACGTGTGACATCAGATACTGATCTCCCCTCAAAGGTATGTTCAGGTTCCTTGTCTGCTCTTTATTAATCCTTGGTTTTGGAGTACCAGCTTCATTTCCCTGTTACCACAACCTGTTTTGTGCTACAGGGATTCTTTCTATTCACAAATTCAGAAGTCTCCTTCATTTGTAGCTCATAGTCTAGAAAATCAATTATCTCTGTGAACCTCAAGGTTTGAATGCTTTTTCAGGGGCCATGGGGAACTGAATCTTTTGTCAAACTCCTTTGCAAAAATCACCACCCTTGAGCTCTGGCGTGGGGGGAGGAAGAGAAGATAGAGAAATGAAACCATAAGTCTCATGTGAGCAACAACTGGTATGTTAGCAATTTAGGGATATCCAGTAAGGGATTTTAGAATCTGCAAAACTTCCTCATGAGACTTCTTTCACAGTAGCTGTTGGAGTGATATCATAGAATTCTTAGAAGAGGGCATACTTTTCATTATTAACAAGGTAAAAGCAGTATGGTGTCTTTCATTTCTGGAGAGATCAATTTGATTTTTACATTTGAAAGAAAAAGGTGAATAAAACCCAGGAAGAAGCAAACATAAAACAGCAAAGACATAGATCAAAATTCTGTAAGTTTATTGTCTCACAACTCTCAGAGAGACAGAGAGGAGAAAAATGCATTGCTGGGCTTTTAATGGTTATTTTATAATTAACCAGTCAGATGAGACAGTTAAATTCAAAACTGAACATGCATTATTATGAAGATCAGAAAGTAGGGTAAAAAAAGAGATAAAAAATGGCAATTACCCTTTATGCCAACAAGGCTTTAAAGAGAATCCTACCGGAGAGATAATTTTTCAGCAGAAAGATAAGATTTTATTGCTTCCAGGCGTTTATTCTAACCCTGAGTACCCTCTCACACTGTTTTAAATCTACCCACAGTAGGGACCAGTGCAGTGGAGTGGTTCTCAGCTCTGGAGTTCAACTACATCTCTGCAGTCTTAAACTCCTCTTTTTGGAGGCTACATTGTGATGAGCAGGAGCTCAGCTGATGCTCAGATGATCTCAGAGCAATGTGGAAACCCTCATGAAGATTTGCCTCCTAGTCCTGATGCAAGAGTATCAGTCTGCACGTCTGAAGACCAGCTTGGCCTGGGTCTGCTATCAAGTGGTCGTTCACGTGGGCAGAGGAAAAGAGTAGAACTCAATTGTTATAATGCAGAAGAAAGCTGTTGTGGAAAGAAGAGGGACCCGCACAAGAATTCTTGCTGCTCTGCTGAGGGTCTTCTACAGATCAGAGATTTCCTCGGATTCCGGGACCCCAGACACCTCTGCTGTGCTTTGGTCAGGTGTTTATAGCTCAAAGGGACTGGCACAGCAAGCACCCAGCCCCAGGGCTGGTGTTGCAGATACTCTTGACTCATCTGCCTTCTGATTATCAGTCCAAGGGAGACATTTATTGCCTTCCTCGTCTGAGATTTTTAGATTATTTTATTCATTTCTCTGTTAAATTGATTTTAGTATCAGCTGTGGGTGCTCAGCACCATAATTTGGAGTAAATTATACCCTGGGGTCTGCTGTTTGACTCCTTCCCAGTAAAAAGAGGAGCTCAGAGAACAATGCTTTCTGAAGTGGTTTTGTCCAGGATCACATGAAATCTATAGCACAGAGAAATGGAAAATCCAGTTCTTCAGTTCAACATGTCATCCTACTGAAACTGTCTTTCTGTTGAAGGAAGCAAAGGAGGTTTTTGCAATAAGCCCAACAAATTATTATCCCATGTGAGTTTGGCTCAATTCAAGGGCATGGAAGCAAAATAATTCATGATCAAGTGTTTAAATATGATGTTGTAATGCTTATACACAAATCATCGTTCCCAGGGCCATATTGACTGTGATGTTTCCTTATTTCTAAGTGCTTTACTTCATACCCTCAAGCATTCATCAGTCTGCATTAAAGTTATTTCTGTACAGACAAGGAATGGAGAAAGTTATTCTAGTTTAATTGTTTCTACTGTAAGGACTGATAGATAGAAACCTTATCAAGGGAAAACTTTTATCTACCGGAAGCCTATAGGTCGTTCAGGGCACAGACTTTTTTGGCTTAGGACTCCAATGCTTCACATCATGTATAGACATTAATGCTCAAGGAAAATAAACATCAGCTATGCAGAAGGTTATATTGACATATAAGAAATTATTATATTTTCATTCTTATTTAGAAACATAAATTGCTAAGGGCCTTTGGGTCTGTTTTCCAGTTTTATTTTTTCTGTCTGCTTGTCCCACCATGAGTTTCTGTTAATACACAACACTATGTACTTTTGAGAAGATTCTACCTTTTAAAAATAGATCTATAAAAATGTACGTGGGGATGCAATTCAATATAGCAAAGAGTAAAAACAGCGTGGTTTCACCCTTCTGTGAGGCTAAATTTCAGGATGTGTAAGAGAGACGATTTAGCTTCACTACTTTCTATAGAAAATGCCAATAACTACTGCAGCAGTTTTGTGAAAGCAACCCTTCATACTGGCTTGAAGACAGACACAATTAAGTAATGTTTTCCTGATCTCATGTAGGTGATGCTAAAGAAGACACTGAATAGCTTTCAGAGCCAGGCACATGCCATATGTCAGTACTTTTGGTTAGGCTGTCTCAGGTGTGACCTCTCAGTGCAAGAGCACGTTGCAGATTCTCAGGTCGCCATAAGCTGAATGTCCCTGCCCAAGCTTCTGAATATCCAGAAAGAGGGAGAGGTGGAACCCTCACAGCTCTGCTGTATTTATGGTCAGTAATATGAATGAGATATTAACAGGCCATGGCAGGTATATTTACCATGCTGAACTATATACCTCCTTTGTGAGAACAACCTCTTACAGGGCATTTAAGTTTCTTCTTCTTACATGGTCACTGTTCTTTTCCACTTGCATCCTTGCCTCTTTTATTTATTTTTTAAGTCTTTTTTTAGGAAGAGAAATGATGAAAGTAAAGCTTTTCCAGGCAGTTATTTACAGACACAGAAAAGAGAATGCCATTTACTGGTTATGAAAATCCCATCCCCATGTCTCCAGCCCCTTGACTATCTTCTGCTCAACTTGTTGCTCTTTGTCAGTGTCTGGAGAGCTCAAACAGGGTTCTTCCATTTAGTGTCATCAACCAGCTTGCAATGAATACATTCCTTCTCTCCACATGGGCTCTTTTAGAAGAGGCAAAACCACATCAACCTCAGCATCACACCCTGGAAACACTATTTTTGACCAGAGGTTTACATAAACCTCACCTTTATTACTGCGCTGATCATCCCCCAGAGAGTTTCCAGTGTTGATGCCCTATCTGACACCACAGATCATCCAAGTTTCCATTTCAGGGAAACAAATTACACTTCCCAAAGTGAAATTTCTGAAGACACAATCACCCCCTGGAGTGAGTCACAGCTCACTCCAGTGACCTGATCATCTGAATCCTTCACATTTTCATTGCTGCATATTCCTTAATGAAAACTTTAATAAAATCTGTGAAATCTAATAGCAGTGTACAAAAAGGATGAGATTTCCAATTTGGGAAAAAGCAGCCTCATTTTAATTTTTGCAGCAAATATTAAAAATGGAATTAAATGCAAAAGAAAGAAAAACTAAGAAAATGTGATTATATGTACCAAACAGAGCAAGAATCCATATATTTCCAACTACTTTTTGTTATACTTCTGTGAAGGGCACACTAGGTTGGCAGCGTACATTGCAAACAATTTGGCCAAAGGACATCTGTTATTTACTTCTACTAAAATGCTACTTGCAAGGTAAGAATTGAAGTAATAACAATCACAGCAACAAAAAAAAATTTAAATCAATGTATGTAGTGACTTATTGCAGACATAACCTCTCTTTGCAGAGAAAAAATGTATTCAGTAGACCACTGACCTATGTCAGAGCCTTTAGAAAATAAAACTGTCCTGAGATTATTTATTTTGCTTTATTCAAAACTTATTTGATAACAAATGAGATCTCAAACTTAAGCTATATTCATTCATTCATTCCCTGAACCTTCTCACACATATACCTGCTGCTTGCACCTTTAGTGCAGAGAGGAACTCTCCACTTCAATGTTTTAATGAATTTTTCCATCTCAGGCAATCACACACAACATTCAAATTTGTGTTCCAGTGGTTTAACAAGGACATGAGCTATGGCCAGTGGCGGTGTGCAGCCTAAGCAGATGAGATTGTCAGAACAAAATAAATGAGATTTGTGGTGGTTTGTTTGGTTTTTTTTTTACTTTTTCTAAATGACTATTTTGCTACTGCAGGTAAGAAAATTGTAAGACAGGAGATGTACTTTGGAAAAGAATTGCTGCTGCAGGCAAGAAACTGTCAGTGCAATGCGCATGCACTGCAGATTGCTTTCCCAAAGTCCTGTTCTGTTTCCAGTGCTATTTTCAAGGATGTTCAAATTACACATTAGAAAAGAGAGAGAAAAAGTTTTTAAAAATGGTACAACCACAGACACAACACCACTTAAATAAAACTCCATTCATATATTATTTTAAGTTCTACTTTATTATTTCATAACACCTAAACTCAGGTTGAAATACTTATATCTGGATCAAATATCCTAGGAAAACTTCAGAAAGTATTTAAAAAGTAATGAGGTGACACCTATGGGGGTAAAAATAAGGAAGAAATTATCTTTGTTTTTAAATTTCCACCTCTGAAAGAAGTCCTACCATCTGACTGTAGGCACATGTACCTGGGGGCCTAAGGCAGAATATCTTTCCCTGGAGATTAAAAGGTCTATAAAGATGATTGGACACTTGGTACTGGACAATGCATACATTTTGGGCTATAGCCCTGCATTACCTGTGGGAATAGATGACTTTTGTCTCTTTGTGTATAGAACCTGAAGGCAGGAGTATTTCCTTGAGTGGACCACTGAGTTTGATGCTCAGTGTGAGGGGGTATGAATACACTTATTTCTATGGATGAGGCTCAGCTGACCTACTGTAAACTTCGACACATGACCTGGTTATCTCTAGCGCTTGCACAGGCAGTGAGAGAAACACAGTACCACAGACCTCACACAAAAAGGAGGAGTCTGAAAGTGAGCACAGAAATTTTCCTTCAAATATACTATGTCTCTCCACTGATTGAATCAGGAATTTTACTTATTTTAAAATC
>VYXF01005268.1:236325-276009 GCA_013397295.1 Polioptila caerulea | reverse complement strand
AAAAAAAAAAAAAGGAATACTAAACCCCCATACATGTAAGAAATCCAAGATAATTCCAGTTTTCCCTTACAACCCTTCAATAACCATGTCTGATTTCCATAAAGGTAATATTTCACTTACTATTTGAAATTACTGTTTTAATATAATCAACAAATTAGCAAATTTGCCCTTCACTAAGGGCAAATCATGTCTGACAGACCTCATTGCCTTCCACAATGAGGTTACAACATTGATGGATGAAGGGAGAACAAGTGATGTCATTTACCTCGATGAGATCACTTGTTCTTCTCCCATCATATTTGACACTGTCCCACACAATATCCTTGTCCAGAAATCCAGAGAGGGCCTTGATACAAGGACATGTAATAAGTGCCCATGAAATGCTCGCCTCAATGTTCTTTACCTTGAGTCCTGTCAGCAATTTTGGGAGCCACAATACAAGAATGACATAAAGCTGAAGGAAAGCTCCAAAGGGGAGCTGTGAAGGTTGTGAAGGGTCTAGAGGAGAAGCCCTACAAGGAGCAGCTGAGACCTTGGTCTGTTCAGCCTGGAGGAGACTGAGGGGAGACCTCAGTGAAGTTACAGCTTCCTCATGAGAGGAAGAAGAGTGGCAGACACTGATATCTTCTCTGTGGTGACCAGTGACAAGACTGAAGGGAGTTGCTAGAAGTTGTGTCAGAGGAGATCTAGGATGGATATCAGGAAAAGGTTCTTCACCCAGAGGGTGGTTGGGCCCTGGAACAGGCTCCCCAGGGAAATGGTCTCCGCACCAAGTCTGACAGAGCTCAAAAAGGGTTTGGACAAGCTCTGAGGCACATGGGGTGACTCTTGGGGTGTCCTGTGCAGGACCAGGAACTGGACTCGATGATCCTTGTGGATCTCTTCCATCTCAGGACAGTGTATGATTCTATGATTATGTTATCCTGTGATAGGATGAGGGGAAATTGATTTAAACTGAAAGAGGACAGTTTTAGGTTAGACATGAGGAAAAAAATCTTTACTGTTAAAGTGGTTAGGCACAGGCACACTTGCCTAAAGAAGTTGTGGATGATCCATCCCTGGATGTGCTCAAAGCCAGTTTGTATGGGAATTTTAGCAAAGTGGTGTAGTGGAAGCTGCCCCATCCCATGTTAGGTGGGGTGGAATTAGATAGTATTTAAAGTCCCTTTCAACTCAATCAATTCTATGACTATGAAAGATATTTACTTTTCCCAGTGTTTTCCTATAACTGCAAATACCTCCACAGAATGTCTTTTCCATAGAAAATTTCCAACATTTAAACAAAGAAATGGAGGAGAGGGATCTAAAGCCAAATGTAATAAATATGAATGAGTCAACAGTTCACCCAGCCAAAGCAGCACATCCTCTCCACGTGCCCCTCACATGAGCAGTCATCCGCTCTCACTGGTCCTCTCTTGTAAACATCAGATCTAGTCTGTGTGTGCTCACATTTAAATGCAAGCTCTTGTGGAACTCGAGAAATGCTCCAGATGTGGAAGTGATGACTATTGTCATGTAATTTCAGACACTGAAATTCACAGCCATGTTTTGATATAATATGTTAGAAGGACTGAAAAACAGAGGATAACTCCTGGATAATACAGCAGTTTGCCCCTTACTCTGCCATCCTACAAAGAGCCACACACATAAGGCACCTGAGCCTGAACCTAGTGCTGCTGAAATGAAAGAAAAGTTGCATATATATTTCATATGTTTTGCAGAATTAAGCATGAGAAGCTGTTTCTTACTGAAAGTAATTTTTAGTTAACTAGTTTCTCACCTGCATACCTGCTTCCTTCTTTCTTTCCTCCCTTCTCTGTTTCCTTCCTTTCCTCCCTTTCTCCCTCCCTTCTTTCTATCCAAAATCAATCCATCACTGTGTATTCTTAAAGAACACTCAGTACCACAAAATTTTTGTGGAGGTTGCTGATATATCAATAATGAGAACATCTTGTAGTTGAAAAATAAAACAGAGATAACTTTGAGGATGAAATTGTAACAGTGTTTCAGAGAAACTCAGCCGCTTGTAAATCAGATCTCCAAGCACATTACACCAAAGAATGGAAGTTGAACCACCCTAACTCACCCCTTTCCCATTCCCATTCCTGGGAATACTCTAAACACTAAAACTTCCTGTGTTGAATCCAGAGATTTCTTTTCCAGGTTTTTCTGTGATAAAAATTCAGCTGACCTGAACTTGGATTAAAGAGGTGTGCAGTTTTGATTGGAGGCCTGGAGAATAATATTAAATTCAGCTGAGTCTTGTTTTAATTGTTCTAAAACTCTTCCAACCCTGAACTGAAAGTGAGTGCTAGGAGTAAATAATATAGCTTTAAGAACACATATTGAATGTTGAGTAAATTTTCCTGTTCTTTCATTTTTCTTTGGAAATGTCACAGGTCTATGCAATTTTTTTATTGGAAAACAGCAATTAGGAAGGGGAATTCAAAGCACAGCAAGTAACCCAGCTAGTCCAACACCACATGAGTCTTGGCAAAGAAAAAAGCAAAACAATCAAATAAAAAAGTAGTCCAGATTTTATCTTCCATCTCCTGCTGTAGCCACCAGAAATGATACCAGACCTTACACATTCTCTTGAGTGTCTCCACTCTATAGAAAAGCACATCCACACTGTAATTCTGGTAGAAACATAGGATACTTTGGGTTTGAAGTAAACTTTAAAGGTTTTGAACTCCAACCCTCCTGTAATGGACAGGGACATCTTCAACTTAATCAAGTTGCTCAAAGCTTCATCCAACTTGACCTTGAATGTTTCCAGGGATGGGGCATCTACCAGCTGCCTGGGCAACCTGTGCCAGAGTTTTCTTATAAAAATGTTTCTTATAACTAATCCAAATTGACCCTCCTTCTCTTTAAAGTCATTATCCCTTGTCCTGTTGCAACCAGCCCTGCAGAAAAGCTCATCCCTGTCTTTCTCACAGGCCCTGTTCAAGAGCTGGAAAGCTCTGTAAGTGCTCCTTTCTCCAAGCCTTCTCTTGTTCAAGCTGAACAACCCCAATTCCCTCAGCCTGCCTTCACAGGAGAGGTGCTGCAGCCCTCTGATCCTCTTCATGGGCTTCCTCTGGACTCACTCTGTTGGGTCCATGTCCTTTTTCTGCTGGGGGCACCACATCTGGATGCAGTACTCCAGATGGAGTCTCCTCCAGCTATTTTCCCAACATTTTTCTTTATTATCTCTTTTAAAATGTTTAGTAGCTTCCGCGCCTGTTTGAAATTATTTTGTACCATCCAAAAAGTCTTATTTGCATAGGGAGATTTGATAGCAGGAGGGAGCATTCTTCAGAGCAGAGGCAGAGCTGACAGGCTGACGTGTCCTTTGCCGTGGTTGGTGCAGCATTGCTGAGTATTTGTGATGCAACATTTCCTATCAGCAACTGACCTTTCTTCCTGATCAGTCCCTGTGCTTTTTGGCTTTCCTATAAGTGTTGAAAAGAAAAGAAGAATCCTCAAATATCTTTTCCAGCAGAGAATCAGCAACTAGCAAAGGACTCTGCAACAATGAGAAAAATCTAAAAATGTTTAGCAGCAAAGAAAACTGGCATAATATAAAGTAGATTTCAGGAGGAAATACAGTGTGGGAAGAATAGAAAAATAATAAAGAAACATACAGGCACCGACATGCACAAAAACACACACAAACACAAAGAAGTTTTAAGTAGAAAAAATTTAAAATTTGGGGAACAAAATAAAGAGGGGGGGAAAGCCCCTGCTGTATATAAAATATTTTAATGAATTCAACTAAGATTTAAAATAAAAGAGTTTTTTCCCTGTCCAGAAAATAGCTCACAGTTTATTGCAAAGTTACTCAGTTCAGATGCTATTCTTTATCATGCATCTCACATGTGTCTTTAAATTCTGCTCCAGCAGCAAAAGGATGCTGAGATTAAAGATTTGAGTGAAATATTCCACTGTGTTTTCAGTCAAGAAATCTGCCTGATAAACCAGAACATGCCCACACTCAGTTTTATCAAGATTAATTGGAGTTCAGGATTCTGTCCTTTAAGGAAAAAAAAACAGTTCAAGAAGCTTGGCATAACAGTAGAGGTGTGATGTAGCAATATTTTATAGTACAGCCTCTTTTTGTATGTATAAAGTCTAATCCAGACTGTCTCAAAACCTGCCAGCTGCCCTGGTTGTGGAACATAAATGTCAGAAATAACATTTGTCAATTAATTTATCCCCTCATGGACTAGGGCCAAAGTCAAATGCTTCAGAATAAGATGAAATAGCTCTCACAGGAAGCAGCAATATGATAATCTGCCTGAGTAATGCTCTTATCCTAGATCTTAACAGTTACTGTTTGTCTTGAGCTTTGTATCAGGAGGATTCATCTGTCTTTCTTCATCTTAGCTGTTTTCTTTGTCTTATTGATTGTGTGTTATATTATTTATAGGTACATACACTTCCTGCTTTCCTCTCTCTATGTTCTTGGTCTCGAACACTTGCAGTGGAAATGTGTTGCATGTTGAAATGGTGTTCTGTGGGGGAAAGAAATAAACAGTTGTATTGGCTTTTGCCCCTTCAAAAGGAGACATTTTAGAATCTTTAATTGATGTCCAGAATGTCACCTTTTCTCCCAGTCTAAAAGATGCTGTCGTGGTTTGCTGTTCTGTGGGGTATCCTGTGCCCATGGCAGGCCCCTGTAAAGGTGAGTGGGAGCATGACTGCATGCTGTATTTATCCTAAGCAGCTATTTTTCATAAAGACTACTGAAATTTATGTACCAACTGAACTTTATAGCATAGCAACTCCACTCATGTAAAGACCTGCATCTGTGGCTCCAAGTCAAATCTAGATTTCTATGAAAACAGAAGAGAGCTTGTTTTACAGGGAGTTCATTTTTGACTGGTCAAGATGGAAGCAGAGCTGATAATGCAACAGGTAATTATGATCTGAGACAAGTTTGGCAAAACACCTTGTTTGCATCACAGATGACCTTTTGTTTCATCATTTGACTGTCATTTTTTAACATTTTAAAATGTTTAAACTCTTCCCCAGAGTTGTGCTGGAGCAGAAGTAAGCAAACAAAAACAGAAAAATGTGAAAGTGGATAAAGACTGAATAAAGGAAAAGGTGTGAGGTAAACATCTGACCATTACTGTTAGCTGTGATGAAAGCCAGATGACAGAAAGTGGTGAGGGTGACACTGCTGACACCAAGTCCTTCACTCTTGTGTCACCCCTGCCTTATCCCATTGGTCTCTACATTCCCCAGCTTACCCAGCTGGGGCAATAAGAGATCAATCTATTCCTTGACAATTGTGGTTTTCATCCTGGAAGCAGGTGAGACTACACACAAAGAGAAAGAGGAAGATGTAGCAAGGCTGGATCATGAGTCCTCTTTATCTTCTATAGGCTGATATTTTCTTTCTTAGCTAACTCTGCTGTGTATGTGATGCTACAAGAGCTAATTTTATCAATATGAGCTTTACACCTATTCCCCAAGGAGCATAATGACCTGCTAATTTTAATATTAAATTCTCTCCAGTGGTGTGAACAAACATGTCATGATGGAGGTTTTATTTAACCTCTTCACTATGGCTTGCTGCCACAAACTCCTCTGACATTCTCTGCAACAGCTGATCTCTGCTTCTCTCTTCCAAATAACTGCAGGCTTATAGAAGTCACAGTCTATTATTCTCCCCAAGCAAAATGCAAAGGTTGATGCATGTGTTTAAAGTTGTTGGTTTTTTTTTCTTTTTAATGATAAAATTTGGTATCATTTTTTCTATAGTATATTAGCACAATTCCTTAATTTCACAGGTTTTTTGAAACCATTGAGAAGAGGTGAAAAGAAGACCCAGTATCTTTAAGTTGGTGCAGCTGCACACATGGGAATTATTTAAGCACAGACTGATGACACGACTGATGTTCCTGACAGATTGCTCTGGTGCCTCTCTATTCTTTGCTTCTAGTCTTATAACATGTGATGCACAACAGTATTCTAAGCAATGAATAGCTCTTGAAAATAAACTCAATCTCTGGGCCACATCCCTCCATCTTTTTGTACCTCTGTTTTCCTTCTGTCCCTTTGCCTGTTACAAGATCAGCAGTTAATTTTGCAGGTTTTTTTCAGTTGTTTAGTTATTTGGATTTTTTTTTTTGTTGGATCTAGGTTTATTTTTTAAATATAAGAATTAACATAATTGTAGACATAATTTCAATTGTAGATATATTTCAGTTTGGAAATATTTCCAGGGTATTTAACTGCTAGAAATTTCACAGCATTGATACATGCATATATCCTTACTGTATATTAGCAGGCTGTTTTATGTCTTGACTGATGAATCATATGATTTTTATCAGTGTATTCTGGCTCTTCCCAGCTTCAGTGAATCCTGACAGATGCAGTTTTTCAGAGAAAAGTGGAATGATGCAATTGGATCACTGTTACTGTAAGGTACTCTGACAAAATTCTGACATACAGAACTTTCAGTTATTATTGTTGGGAAAATGTTGTGCTCCAATGTTAAAGTTGCATTGAAAAATAAATATGACTTCCCCCTGCCAAAAACCTTTTGAAAATCCAATATCCTGTCAGCCCTTACAACCAAAAATCTTAAATACAACATTTTCAGCTCCACTGCTTGCTATGGCTTTTCACAGTGAGTGGATCACCAGTGTCAGCTGCTGCTCTATAAATAACCACACAGCCCTAATAAGAAAGACAGGCCCACAGAACTGCACAGCAAAATCTGGAGGCTTACCAGTGATTCTCTGTGGATAGAGGGATCCAGCTGCCCAGTCTGCACACAAGCCCTAACCAGGAGACAGTGAAGTCACAAATTCAGTTGTGCTTAACACTAGATGTGCATGTTTTACAGCAAAGGCTGGAACTTTAAAACTCATTTCCACATAATCAGGATGGTGGATTACTTTTTCAGAAATCAGGAGTCAGGCATTTATGTAGAACCTTTGGAATGCTTGTTTTGCATATTGAATCATTTTAGATACCAAAAGAGTCCATCTGGATGAACCATATTCTCCAAAGTTAAGCAGGAAATCACATACACAAGTCTGACCAGGACCCCTCTGATCACATCTGCTTCTCAGAGCTTCCCAGGTAAAGGCATTAATCATGTGCCCGTTTAGTCTCCACCACATTTTCCTCCCACCTCCCTTTTGTGTCTGTGTTCCATCACCATTTCTCAGCATTTTTAATCCTTTCTAGAAATCATGCTAATATACCAAAATAATAAAGTGAAATCTTCAGGCAACATGCAGGAAGCCTTCCTTACTCACACAGAGACTACCACTGCTATTCACAGAAATAAGAGACTTTATTAAGTGTATATCTAAGATCATTACTCATATTAATCCTCAATAATAGAAAAATAAAAGTAAAATATATTCTTTCATCAGTCATCTAAACGTCATGATCTAGTGCTTTAATAAAGAAAAGAAGAACTGAAAAGGCTTTATATTTAGAGCAGTGTCAAAACAAGAGCTTTCTTCTTCTTATTGAAATTGTGTGGTTTTTTTATTCTTTGAATGAACAGCCACTGCATTTCTGTGTCATGCTGTCATTTGCATGAATGACTCTGAACCTAGGAAACTGAAATGTCTGTAAGTTAAGGATCAGCTGCTATGACAAGACTAATGATTTCATTAATAGTACAAGTTCTGCAAGGTCATGCCTGTGCTCTGACACCATGGAAAGATTTCAAAGAAAGATGGACATTACTGGCTGAAGCCACAGGCAGCCAGTGCACATATTGAAGCAAGTGGACAATCTGCTGGGATGAGTCCTGTAGATAATTCTAGAACTCATTATCTGCCCTGAGATAAAGTTTATTATGTAGATGAGGGGACAGGCACCTCTCTCAGGAAGGTGTCTGTTTTGTAGTATTGGTCAAAAGGTGAGGTGCCAGTAGGAAGAATTTAGGCATATGTAATGTTGTGCCATAATTTTTTATTTTCAATAAAACTTCTTATTATGATTACTTGGATTCCTTTGTTCAGCTCTCTAGTTGAAAAATGTGATAAGGTAGATTATTAAAATATCTCACTGGGGTTTCTTTACCAAACAGGAATTCTGTTTTCTCAGCACCATTATCCTCTCACTTTTCAACTCTGTCAGGGTGTACTCCTGGGCAGAGCTGTTTTGCCAGGCCATTAATTAAAAAAACCCACAGTAAACAATCCAAAACATAAGCTGAATACGAGTTTGTCTTTAAAGTTCTCATATTTGGAATGCACAAGAACAGTGACGTATTTGTGTTATTGAGTGCAGTCAAATAATAGTTTTATTTTTTTTCTTTGGAATGTTAGAGGCACACATCAAATATCCTAAAGTTTACAATTAAAACCAAAGTTTCACGTAGTATTAGGTTAAAAGGCATGAGTAAAGTGATCAGTTTTTCTTCAGTCATTAGGTTTCATTTAGCTATCTCTGGCATGTCTGGCAAAAAATGTTTCTTTCAAAAAGTCATTCAAATTTGATTTGAAGATACCAAAACACGATATCATTGCTGGATCTGTACTACAAATGAAGAAGGTCTAATGATGAAGAAAGATAAAATCCAAATTCATGGACATCTGTTTTGGCTTCTCTGTTATGCAATACATTTTTATGACCAACATGAAAGTACAGCTGAGAACAGAAAGATTGCTTTTATCAGCTGGTATCTGGTAATCTTTAACTCTCTGCTGTGCCAGTTAGGGGCTCTTTGAGTATTACTCTTTGCAGAATTTCACAGATATTAGTCTTAGCCTAGACTTTCTCTGGATGGTAAACACACAAAAGGTCAAAACAGGCTTTGTTGCTTGTGGCTCCTCACCATGCAGTTGGCAGGATTCTCTGCCCATCCTTCCAAGCCAAGCTCCTTCTCAACTGGAAGGCTTCACTCCATTGCACTGCATGGATCATAGGACACCAAAGAGTGGTCTAGCCCAGCTGACACCAGCTGGGCTGGCTGAGCCCATGGAGCAGTGCCTTCCACAGCAGCTTCTCAGCTCACGCCGTGCCAAGGTGCCTGGATGCGCTGGCGCTTGGTGACCAGCGGAGCTGCAGTGCCACCCTGAAGACTTGGCAGTTCCTCCTGCCACAACCTGCTTCCTGGCTCATGCTGCTGTGGCTTGTTCACAGGCCACCTCATGCCTCATTAGACCCTCTTAAGATCTTGACTCGGCAGGTGGGGCTTGGAGGTAGGAATAGAGTCTTTACTGCCAGAGTCAAATCTGACCCCAGCTTTACTGCCCTCACGTTTGTATGCTGCTGTTTGCACAATAATTACAAAATGAAAGGGGAGCAGATGCACCCAAATGAAAGGGGAGCAGACAACAGGGTGGCAACCAGAAAACCCTTGGAAATGCCTGCACCTTCTCACCAGCTGCAGTTCATTAACTCACCCACACGAACAGTGTGAATACTAGTGAAGTAATCCTTGGATATTATTTTCTGTCTGGAAAATCTTCAGAGCTCTGGTCTGTAATTTGAAAGGGTACATGTTCAGGATTCAAGAAATAAAGCTTACTTTTATTTTACATAATTCAGTGTTTTTCTCTGGCCTGGACCTGCAGGTCCTGGCATCTCAGCTCTTTGAAATTCCGTCTGCAGAAATCGTGACACTTCCAGTGACACCTTTGTCATTTCATGGGTGAATCTACTTGTTTCTGACTTCACAACACTGTCACCATTTTCTACCCTGGATTTTGTTTTAGCAAGAGAAACTTAGTAAATATGCACTGTGATAGTCACAGGAAATCCATACATTTATAAGAAATGCTGACTTCTTGGACATAAAACATGTGAAGGATAATCAATATAAAATTTTAGCATATTCACAGAATTAGAATAATTCAGGTTGGAAGGGACCACAGTGGCTTGTCTGGTCCAACCTCCATGCTCAGGCAGGATCATCCTAGAGCACATGGCACAGGATTGTATCCAGATGGTTCTTGAATATCTCCAGAAAGTGACACTTCACAGCCTTTCTGAAAAATCTGTTTTGGGACCTGACTGGCAATGTAGCATTGCTATCTGATACCTTATTCAATTTTATTACCCCTGCAGTCAAGGATGACAAAGAGCGTGGAATCTATCTGAATTACTAGAAATGTGTAAGAGATCCAAAAGCATTGAAAAAAACCCATGAAAACTGAAAAAAGCTCAGGTATCATCCATCCTAATCATGTCACTCTGGTCCTCACTGGTGATAAATCATGTAATTTTTTGGTAGCCATCTTTTCCATGAAGATAAAGGTGATAATAATTTCTTGTAAAAAAGAAATGGCCTCAGAAAAAGTGTTGGGATGCTCAGCTTCACTATCCTTTTTTCCATTTGAGATACAGGGACATTCTGCTGTGGTTTAACATCAGACAGAAACCAAGTTCAGCCAGCTGCTTGCTCACCCCTCACCCATGCTGCTGGTGGGATGGTAGAATGGGGACAAGATTCAGAAAATGGTAAAAGCCCTGAATTAAGATAGGTTTAATAATTTAAAAAAAGAAATATAAAAATATATATAAAAAAAGAATAATTATAGTTAATTAAGTAAATTATAGTTAATTAAGTAAAAAATTATAGTTGTTGCTGATATGGTAACTGCTACTGTTATTATTATTGTTATTATTACTATTATTATTAACAAGAAAATAAAAGAGAGGAATAAAACCCAAGAGAATCAAGTGATGCACTAAAAACTGAATACCCACTGACCAACACCCAGCCAATCCCTGGGCATCAACGCAGGTCCTGGCCAACTTCCCCCAATGCCACTGACCATGACATTCTGTGGTGTGAAATATCCCTTTGGCCAGTTCAGGTCCCCTGTCCTGGCCATCCTCCCTTCTGGCTTCCTGTGCACCTGCTCACTGGTAGAACATGAGACACTGAAAGTCCTTGACCCAAGGTAAGAACTGCTCAGCACCAACCAAGACATCATGACTTTGTCAAAGTTATTCTCTTGCTCAGGTCTGAAATACAGCATTGCACCAGCTGTTAGCAAGAAGATGAACTCTACCCCAGCTGAAGGCAGAACAGCAGCTGTAGATATGATCTCTTTCTAGTCCTTAGTCCTTTTCCACAACATCACAGATGGTTTTGCATATGCTGTTTAAATGTGTCCATTCTGTGGAATAATATTTGACCACCAGATCAAGTACGGCAGAGCAGTCACAAGTCACAGTAGGAGGCTGCCTGTCTACAGTGAAATTGCTCTCTCTTCATCCCATAATCCTTGGAACAATCCCATAGGCCCCCAAGGTTCTAAAACACTATTCTCAGCTTTTTGTCCTGGAGAGTGTCATGAGAACATATAATTATGCCAGAGGATGGAAAATGTGCTGGGATAGTGTTAGAGAGCCATATGTTCAGTACTGCAAGTCCCATCTCATCCTTAGGAGAGGTTTCTTTGGAACAATCTGGACCACATAAGTGTGTTTTGTTTCAGAGGGATTTTGTTGGTTCACTCTGAAGGCAAGACTACCAGCAGCTGATGCTCAAGAAAACAGGACTTGGCATTGAAACTGGTTATGTGACAGTGAAATTCAAAATCCCTGGCATAACAGAGCCCATCACTGATCACAGCTCCAATGGAGAGCTTGCATAGCTCCATCTCCCCTCAATAGTTGCCTGAGGCCAACTATTTCATTCTTTGTCTTGTTTAAATGTGAGTATAAATAGAATTGAGGTAACAAAGGAAGTGCACAAGGCACTGGCCTGCAGGTTGACAGGAGTGATTATCCCAAGCCATGATGTCACATCAAGCCCAAAGTTTGAAACAAAGGTAAATGGAAAATCCCATAAAATATTGTCTTATGCCACTTAAACTACAAGGTGAAGAAGGACCAAAGTTCAAACAATCTTGAATACAGCCCTTTCTTTTTGAAGAGAAGTCTTAAATATGGACTTCCAGATCTGTATTTTAAACAGTCTTAATGACATCCAAGGCCAGGGACTATTGGGGGAAATGAGCAGATTGAGAAACCAGTGATGTGGCTGGACAAAGCAGTGGTGTAGATGGGCACTACAGACACAAAAAAGCAGAATTGTGTCCTGGCTCAGAGCATGCACATTGTGTGACACAGGTGTTGAGTTTGTGATTCAATGACCTGCAACTTGTAACCCTACAGAGAGTTTTAACTTACCATCCAACAGTAACCAAAGTGTCCAGCTTCTCCTTTAGGAGTTTTGAACTACTGCCTAATCAACTTCATTTTTCAAAATATGTGCCAAATTTCCTAGTTCAATTTGTGTAGCTGAAGCTTGCAGTCATTAATTCTTGTTAGGCTTTTCTCCATGAGATGAAAGAATTCTATTTTGTCCTCATTAACACAAAGATTCTGTAATCAATTCATCTTTCAGTCATCTTTTGAAAAGCAGAGCAGATTCAGTTCTTTAGGTCTCTCCCAGGAAGGCAGGTTCTTCAGTCCTCTAATTATTCTTGTAGCAACTTTTTGTATCTGTTCCAGTTTTTCCCAGTCTAACAATCACATCAGGATACAGTGCTCCTCTCTTGCTGTCTTCTGTGATGTGTATAGAAGTAAAAAATAAATGAAGTAGTAAATAAATTTTGAAAGGGTCCTTCTGCTCATCTACCATCACTAGCCAGTACAAATTCCTACTAATGTATATTACCTATGGCTTCCAATTTGAAGTTTCCACTGGCTGACTTCGGCTTGAAAATGTCAGAATCAGTGACTTTTCAGGACATAATTCTACCTTCCTGTGCTCTGGCTTTCCTTCCTCTTCCTAGATTGGCATTTGGATGTAGTGAGATTTCTTTTTGTCTGTTTGGATGGATGTAGGTAAGCCAGAGATATAAATTGTTCCATGTTACAGCTTCAGCTGATACAGCCTCACAGTTCTGTATCATTCGGGCAGGGTTTAGCACACCTGGAAACTATACTGTCATTTTAAAGAAACACTTAACTGCAAGTGGAATTATGCTGGACTGAGTGAGAAGGACAAGGAAACATCTTTCCCCCTTTCTGCTTCATTAGAGTGTGAATATTTATGCATAACTGAGAGCTGGGTAGGACTGAAACGTGATCAATCTCAGAAAATCTTTCAAGTGTCCTCATTTAATACTGATCTCCCTTCAGGAGAATTCTGCCTCTCACCTCCTCTCCATAAAAGCACCATGTCTTGCAAATTGCAAATATCCAATTATTAGCAAGGAAATATGGTGTTGTGTAGGTTACAGACAATAAATCCCTAAGTTTCACAGAAAAAAAAATTGTGCATGAAACCAGGATGTTTTTAATATAGAATAGGAATAAAAAAATATCTGACAGATTCAGGTCTTGTAGTGATAGAAGAAGGGGTTCATTTGAAAGGTTATAAGGCAACACTGGGATGCATTTCTATGAGAATAACTGAATTAAAACAATGGATTTCTTTGATTCTATGCAAAATCCATAACCAAATAAATAAAATGCAAAAGAATTTTATTTAATTTTCATGGGGTTTTTTTTCATGGAAAAATCCTGGAGCATGACACCGCCTTCTGCTGTTACACATGTATTCTTAATGGCATTTTAGGTTTTACTGCAGTGCAGCATGAATTCTTCTGCCTACGTGTGTTCAGTAACAAATACAATACAGGCCAGATCTGTGATAAAAACGCTCTCCCAGCCGCATTTGACTCTTGTATTTACAGCAGAATATCATACAAATAAGCAGGCTCACAAGACTGAATCTAATGTTCTCATATCACTTGGAGAGTATAATGCTCCAGTGCCCACATTTTGAGGAAAAAAATTTCAAAGATTTTCTAGCACACATCATCGCACATATTTAAACAGTACAGTTGAATAATGGAATAGTTAGCAGTTCAGATGTAAAGGAGTTTGCAATAAGCATTGCAGAGGGTAGGCTTACACAAGTACATTCACAAATACAAATTTATTTTCTATGTTGACCAAACTTTGTTTCTGTAGATTTATGGTAATCTCTTTGATTTCAAGAGAGAGGAAATAAATAGAGAAATAAAGTCTCTGTAGCACTCCTGTTTCCTCTCAGCATGCAGCCCCAAATCTTTTGTTTGTTTGTTTTATGACAGTAGTTACTTATGTCACTGACATAAACTGCAGCTGGACATAGAGCACCAAAAGTTAAATAATTCTGCCTGTAAGACCTCCTAGCCTCACCAGTATGAAGCAGGCAGTATGGTGCCAATAATTAACCTTGGTTATGTAACATCCTTAGGAAGTTGGGTTATAATGACATTGCCATGATGATGTGGAAGTTAATAACATAACATGAAGAACTGACATGAAAAAGGGCTGACAGATTAATAATTTAGCCTTTCTTCCACCTGTAGTGGCTGGCATAATGAAAGACATAAAGTCTTTCTACCAGCCTTGTCTAACTTATATGCACTTCTAGATGAAAGAACAGCACAATCAATAAACATTTTCCAGTGAATTTGCTCCATTATTTGAAAATCTCTTATTGTTGCCAGGTTTCCATTCCTGTTTCATAATGGAGAACTGCTTTTTCTTACACTCATTCCACAAAAGCTGTAGGATGCTCTTATGAGGTTTAACTGACTGAAGGTGAGAGCATTAACGGTTCAAAAGTTGTTTACAATTGTGCATGGGACACCTTGTCCAGAATTTCATAACCTGGCTAAAAATCTCCTAGGAATAACGTCTGGTAATGTTTAGGTAATGTTTAATGGTGTTTGTTAGGATTGTCTTTCATTTCCTCCAAAGTTTTCTACTCACAGCAAATGTTTGGTTGTTATTATAAAGCAGTAGTTGGATTTTTTTTTTCATCTAGAAGACAAAGAAAGGAAAAAAAATGGAAGCAGTAGGAATGATAATCTTCATTTCCAATTCCCATTTCCTATTGTATTTGTTGTATATGTGAGAGATCTCAAGCTATTGACTAGCACTTATAAAATAGGTCAAGAAGAGAAATGTTAGTTAAAAATCAGCTTTTCATTAAATCCTTGGTTTTACTCCATGCTTCCTGTGTGACCCTGGAGAGCTGCTGTAGGGTGCAGGATGTGAATGAGCAATGACAGACTGGTATCAATGTCAGAGAGGCTGACCTCTATCTTCCTGGATTGTGTGCCACCAGGTCTTTGACCTTTGGAGAGCTTAGGGGGTGAATGGTCATTATTTTGCAAAGGAGCTGTAAAGAAAAATAGTCTGCACCTAAACAAAAGTGTTCATTTCCCAGATCAGGGCAACTAAGTTAGGAATACCTACTTAGCACTGCCAGGAATTATTCCTCACTTTCTCTCTGTGAGCAAAACACAGGATGGTTTTTGGTGCTAAATCAATAAGACCATGATCAAGGTACAAGTTTTCCAGAAATAATATCACCTTCCTGCAGGGAACAACTAGCACTGTAGAATAAATATCATAGATAAATTTGTGCTACAGCTTTCAGATGCTGCAAAGTACTTGAAAGACTCAGAAGTGGCTGATTACTGATGGTAATACCAATACTCCCACTTCTAGACTGAGTTCTTGTCAGGGTGGACACTGCTCTTATCATCAGTGGTAGCTGTGAAATCTCTAGCTGATTCCAACTTGCTTATCTTTCTACTTCATTTCTAAGTAATGTATCATAATATTTGAGCACAATGTCAGCAGAAGATTGAAGATCTGATTCAAATCATTCATGTTTTACTTAAGCCACAATGATCATACCAACATAAGTATCCTTCAAATTCAAGATGTATTGTTTTTTTGGCAGTATCAAAAAACGCAAGAAAAATAATCATATCTTTTATAGAGAGGCATTTGTGTCTAAAGGAATGTAAGGGCTTGTGTATAGACTCTGGCATTTCAAAAAGAAATTGTTTTCTCTTTTTGAGAGAATACATTCTGCTGTACCTAAAGCATCATGCCCTTCCTTTTCATCATACAGAAAGTCTATTTAAGTTTTATTCAATCATTCAAAAATTCTAGTGAGAATTGAAAGCAATCATTTTGGGGCATATATTTGTTGTCCATTTTTCCTCATAAATGTTGTGGAATTTGTTCCAAATAAAAGAATGTCTGCATTAAGAACCTATTCACAGGGAGTCTGAAAGAAAGAATAACAGGTGAGAAAAAAAATCAGTGGAAAACATCCAATATTCTAGTCTGAAATGCCTGTGTGCTTGATTGTTTCTTGCTTAGCATCTACCCTCATGGTTAGTCTTCTCTTTTTAGAAAAGAATGGAGGAGGATTTTCTAGAAAGGAAAAAGCATAGAAGATAATCCCTCAAGAATCAGAACACGTGTTATCCTCTCTAATTTTTGACTGTCATAGTGAGAGATTTCTTGTAAAACAACAATAACTTTTCTGAAAAGTTGGAAAAGGAAAAGAAAAGGCAGTAAAAAGCTCAGGTAGAGTCTTAATATTTTGATTCAATTAGATACTTTTGTCTATATATGAATAAAGAATCAAAAAAGAAAGGAAGAAGTAGGAAAGCTGGCAAGGCCCTTTAGTGATAACAGCAGCAGCTGGCTCACAACACATGCATCCAAGTCATGGAGCCCAACTTTCTCTGATGAACTGTGTTTGTGGAAGGAAAGCTTCTTCTGAGCTGAGCAAAAGAGGAAGAAGTTTTTGAAATTAACTGGAGCATGTTTTAAAACAGAGGTCGATAATCAAGCTTTAAAACAAGCATCAAGAGAAAAATATAATCTGGGCAATCCTTTTATCTGGAGTGAAATTGTCCTCCTACTCTGCCCCAGGTCATTGGTGATGATGAGATCCATCACTGCTGGTTACAGCCTGGGCTGGTGCAGGAGCCCTGGACAGGGAGTCTCACCCACAGCAACCACAGGCAAGTGGGTAACAGATGCTTTGCATGGGACAGCCTGAATGATCTAATGTGTTCACTCATGCAGCCTACAACCACACAACACTACTGATCCCTTTAAAGTAAATATAAGACTGAAAAGAAAAACGTCCTAGAACCTCCAAAATGTACCAGGGTGAAGAAGAGAGCTGTCACAGGCCATGACTGTACATTCACTGGAGTGATTTTGCTAAAAGAGTCTTCTTCGTTTTTCTGTATCACTACTTAATTGCTTTTACCTCCTACTGTTATCTCGCTCTTTCAGATCATAAAAGCATAAGAAAAGAACTATTAGTTAAGAATCTTGCAGTCTGAAACTATTTTCATCTGAGGGAATGTTCTGAGACTGATATCGTCATCCATTTAGGAATACCTTAGATAAATCACCAACAAAATTTGAAAAATTCTCTTTGTTTATTTGCTACCTGAGCCCTTTTAATTTAATTTGAAATTAAATTACAGAAGATTTAAAGTTTTTTCTCTTGGTTGAGCCAGGCAAAAGATACTCTCCATTCTGCTACACTTGTTTTCTAATGCAAACTTCACAGTTCAACTTTCAGAAATTTTTGGTTGATTCAGAACCTAAACCAACTTGTTTTGTTTGAATAACACAGCTGCTCACATGTGTACTGGAAGTGGGACTGCAAACAGTCTTTCCCAAGGCTACTTTTCTCACTAAATATGCTGCTCTTGTCATCTGTCTGCTTAGTCTGAAGCCAGACTCTGTATATACTTTTTTCTGGAGTAGGGTTATATTTAGAAAGATTCTTCATTTTGGTACTGAAAAATAAAGCAAAAATTTCAATTAATAGGTTGAACTTTTGTGGGGTAACATGACAGAAAATTCTTATGGAAATCCAGAATGAAAAGCTTCTTTTTGTCACAGCCAGTAAGAAAGCCAGCAGTACAGTGGGACAGCCATTTTTCACAGCTTCATCATTGTTTGTTCTGACAGAGAGCAGCTTGAAGAAAGATAACTTTATCTGATACACAGCTATTTGAAGATCTTTTTATCTAAATTTTATTTAAATTACTTGTTCCTCAAACCCAAGAGAACAGACTTGTCCGGGTGGGAAAGGAGGGTGAAATTTTTGCCCAGCATATCCAGATTCCTTGAAGTCATCAAAGAATTGCTTAATTTAGCCTGTTGTTATCTTTTACAGTGTGAAACTCTAGAGGAATGGATACAGAATCTTAAAAATGAAGAAATTATAAGAAGAAAGTGAGCAGAACACAACTCCTGCAAGAACTCCTGTTCTTGCATCCCTGGGACTTCATAGCAAAACCTGTCTGCTCCTGTGATGAAAGCTGACTTGTTTTTCTACCAATACCACTCTTTTCTCACTAGATGTACAGGGAAAGGTTGATTTTGGGGAATCTTCTAAAAAGTCCTGTAACATTTCAAGTTTAGAAGTGGATGACAGCTCACAAAAATTGATCATTAAGATAAGTCAAAGTCAATGAAGAATCAAAAGTGGAAAAAAAGAAATCCCAAAGTGACAGGGTTTCCTCAAAGTCATAGAAATCACTACTGGCAGCACTGGTCTCCTAATCCTTCTTAATACTTTCTCCACTTTGAATGGATCAACTTTGTATTTACTTTCAATTCTTGCCTACTGGCTGTGTTATTAATTTATTAACATATATCTATTATTTATATGTATAAATTATTGATAATAACTAATTTATTAATTGTGTTTTCTCTCTGAAAAATTGCAGTAGATCAACATTCAACTTCACCACATGACAAAAAACATTTGTGAATGGAATAGTAAGCCCAAAGACATGAATATTAGGGAGCAACTATTAAAAGGTATTTAGTGTTTAATAATAAACCGCATGAATAGTTTATTTGCAACAGAATTTATTCCCATAGAAATTCCTTTGATTAAATTTTTTGCTTTGGTTGGGTCCACATAGCAGTCCCAATGCTTTTCATGTAGTAATCTAACACAGCTCAAAGGTCCAATACTGCAGTGAGCAGCTCATGAACAATTTATTAATCACTTACTTTTCAGGATCATACACACTCTACTGAGAAAAAATATCTATTTCTTAGTTTATTACTTATAAATTATTCTCTCACTTGTATTTCCGTTGCTTTACATCACAAGGCATACTGATAATTACATTTTTTTTCAGAATTTCTTTTTTGCTTCGGTTACATACAAACTTCAGATTCAGTCCTTAAATTCTTGAGTCCTGCTGCTATTACCCCTGTACCAGCCTCAGGCAGCTACAGAGTGGTTTAATGTTAATTTAGAGTTCCCTGAGAGGTTTTTGCTTGACAGCCTGAAAAAACAAACTCCTCTTTTATTCATGACTAAGTGCAGCATGGAAGCAATGCTACAATCTTCCTGAACAGTCTGGCAAGAAATGAGAGAATAAATCCTTAATTTTCAGTGTCTTTTCCTATATATTTTTGATGACACTTCCAGAGTCCAATATCTGATGTGAAAGTGGTTTGTGCAGTGGTCACTGAGAGAAGAGTCAACTTTAGCAGTTATTATTTCAGTTGTAAATGGTTTTCATTCTCAACCAGTATGGACCAAATCGGATCAATGAACCTCATTTTGGTTCTTGCATGGAGGGTAAATGTTGCAGGTAAAGCAGACAAGGTGGGATACTCTCAGGGTTTGCTTCTGTAAAAGGTGAACAAAATTAGCTCATTTTGGCAATTTATTTAAGCCCCAGAATATTTGTATGCTTGTGTATTTAGAAGTTGGTGGAACTGAAGTCCACAAACCAATAAAATTCTCATTTATTCCCTTCCATAGGCAACCTTTAAACAAGAGAAAAGGTTCAATTCAATCTCAGGGCATGTGCACAGATATCCTCTTTCCCCTTCCCTCTTCCTCCCCAGTGGCTTAATTTACTTTTTAAAGCAGAACAAACTGCAAACCAGAGAGGGCTGTTGATACTTTGAAAAGGAGGTGAACAAAGGAAGGAGACTTCTCGAGGCATCCTTGAGCAACCTGTGAAGGGAGATCTGAGCAACAGAAAGGACATGGCTGGATGGGACTTCAGTCTTTGAAACTGTGACCCCATGACATTCCTGGGCCTCTCAACCATGTGCATTTCCTCTTAAATCCTGGCATGTATTCCTTTTGGCTCTCTTACCCTTTTCCCTGAAACAAAACCCTACAACCCCTGTTTTACTACCTCCCCAAGAGCCATTAACAGTGCCTGAAATTTAATGCAGTGTTTTCTTAAGCTTGCAAATGGAATAGTGATTATGTGGAGCCAAATGCTGCGGCCAGGGCTGGTTTGCCCCTTTCAGATATGAGTAGAGAATGCTTCCCTCACATGCTGATATGTTGTGTTGCAACTTCAGGCTTGATCTTGATTAGTATTTAAAGGCATATTACTGGAAAGTATTAGTAGATGCATTTCAACCCTACAGACAAATGGGGAAATTTAAACATGTTATTGCTGGATAGATTCCACTATAAATGCACCAGGTGATACCTGTAAAAGCACAACCTTCTGGATCTCTCTGTGTTTCTTTGGAATGCTTTCCCTGATAAGTCTAATTTGCATTTAATTCTAGAAAAGGAATACCTTGCTACCACTTCCCACCCCAACCAGGCACCAACTGTCTGGGGGCTGCATATGGAAGCCCTGTAGAGAGACCTGGAAAAATTGGAGTGTTGGGCACTCACTACCCTCATGAAACTGAACAAAACCAACTGCTGGATTCTACACCTGGGGCAGGGATGTGTGGATAGACTGGGGAGGGAGATGCTAGAGGGCAATGCTGCAGAAAGGGTCCTGGTGGATGGTAAGTTGAACATGAGCCAGCAGTGCCCTGGCAGCCAGGAGGGCCATCCCTGCCCTGGGGGCCATCAGACACAGCATGGCCAGCCAGACATGGCAGAAGATTGTCCTGCTCTCCTGCAATGAGGTGTCTTCAGCTGGAGTCCTGGGGACAGTTTTGGGCACCACAATATAAAAAAGATATAAAGCTATTATAGAACATCCAAAGAGGGCAACAAAGTGCCATGAAGAGAAGGCGTATGAGGAGCTGAGGTCATTTGGTCTGTTCAGCTTGGAGAAGAGAAGACTGAGGGGAGACCTCACTGCAGTTACACCTTCCTTGTGAGGAGGAGGGATAGGCACTCATCTCTTCCCTCTGATGACAAGAGTCAGGACTGTAGGGAGTGGCCTGAAATAGAGTCAGGGGAAGTTTAGATTGCATATTAGGAAAAGATTCTTTACCCAGAGGGTGTTTGGAAACTTGAACAGCCTCCCCAGGGAAGTAGTCACAGCCCCAAGCCTGACAAAGTTCAAGAAGGACTTGGACAGTGCTCTCAGGCACATGGTGGGATTGTTGGAGTGTCCTGTTCAGGACCAGGAGTATTCTATTTTTTGTATCCCATGATTGTATAATTCTTGCTCTTGAACAGCCCTGCTCAAAGGCAGCATGTACAAAACATGCACTCCACTCTGCAAGGTGCTGCAGGGCCAGCCACAGTGCTGTGAATCCTGACATTGGGGAAGAGGTGAGCTGACAGGGAGCTGGAGGAGAGAGCTGCTGGCAAGCCTAAAGATGGTGCAGAGGTTGAAGCAGAGACTGAATCAGAAAAGTCAGAGTGGCAGATCTTAATTGAACTTGCTCATGATTTATACTCAAGTTTTCCCATGGTAAAACATCCAGCCCCTCTCCACACACATGCCACGCTCCTTCCTTGCATGCTCTGTTTAGCAATGAAGTCATTGACCTTTTCATTGTCCTCATGATGCTTCCAAGTATTGAATGTAGGCTGTTTTCATCTCCCAAATGCTGGCAGTCCTCTACTTGTTATTAATTATTTTGGGTTCATAGAAATTTTATAGGTCCTCATCTGGAGACAAGGAATCAGTGAAAGAAGATAAAAGGTATCAGAATACACTATTAGGAGATTACTGTGAAAAAAAAATATTACGTGAGAACCTATATTTTGGCACAGGAAAGAATCACATGGGAAATATTCTTCCTCAGGGTGGATGCAGGCTCATCCATGCTACTGGATAATGATTTCCTGACATATAATGATTTATTCTCCAAGATTTACATCATCTTGGGGTTCCTCATGGTTTCCTGCTTTATCTCCTGAAGACATTGAACCCGAGAACAGCTTCAGATTTTCCCAAATACGATTGGGTTTTTCCTGATTTCTAGCTTTGGATTTATCTACGGGGAGGCATAAAAATCAGAGAGTGTATTTTTCATCTATTTTAAAGGAGACATTAAGGAGAAAAACAATAATTAGAGTATAATATCCCTGTGATATAAGAGAAAAAAAGAGGGAATACGTATAAAAAAAGAAAAAGAAAGCTCTCAACATGGTCTAGAGCTGTCATGTAAAATAAAAAACAAAAGCATGTCCGTTATGTAAGCTAGATCAGAAAACATTGGCAATAAAATATTTGGTTTTGCGTTGCTTTTCACCAGGAGGTGGGGCTCTTAAGCACTGGATTTATTTGGTGGTGCACTGAAAAGCTGTGGATAAAATGAAAACAATCTTTCTCTTCCTTTACCCTCTGAAACTCATTGTGTAAATGTGAATGAAAAGCATGAACTTTCTGGGTATTTTAAGCATTGATTTCATATTCTGATTAAAAAACTGAAATAACTTTAAAAATGATTTTGCAATGGTTTAAATGAACTGCCTCTAGGAGTGAATTAAGTACCAATAGCTGATTAAAACATTAACTTGGGAGACTGGAAAACTCAAGAGGTTTGTAATTATTGCTATTCCCAAGTCCCCATTGTGTCTATTTCTAGGATAGCTCTGCAATTCAGTGATGAGGATTAAGTCGCAAAAAGAAATCAGAGGACATTGCAATGCGGCTAATTGCATAATAAAAAAGATAAACACACTTAAGGTCACTTGATTCTAATTCTGACAAACTGCCACAAGGGATGAAAGCAGCTTTGCTAAAGTGAAGAGCCTGAGCTGGGGGAAGTGCTTATTTTTGGTGCTTCCATGGCTCCTGCTTCATCACCTCTGAGGGAGAAGCTGCAGAACCCCCTGGGATGGGAAGACGCAGACAAAGGAAGAAAACGTGACACAGCAGGGAAGCAGGTGCAGGCCTGAGCCCTCACCTGGTGGCCCAGCCACTGAGCCAAGGTGCCTTAATGACAGTTCCACTTGCCCCTCTTCATTGCCAGAAGGGACATGTAAATTTTGGAGATGCACTTCCTCATGAGAGATGTGTGAAGGGTATGTTGTCACTGGACAGACTTGCAGAAAGGACGATTTTGCAGCTAGCATAATTTAAAGGGATTCTTTTCCCCATCATGCTGTGTCGCAAGCTCTCACCTAATATATCTGGAAATTTCATTATCACACCATGCAGATCTGCTTCTGCACCTGCAAAGAAAACACTTCTGATAGACATCTCCAGAGATTGTCTGTCCTTCCCTTGTCCTCCACCTTCTAGTGGAAGGCATCCCTGCACATAGAACCAAGGCTGGATTAGATGATCTTTGAAATCCCCATCCAACCTAAACCTATGATTCTAGGATTCAAAAAACACCTTGAAACAGAGCTAAAGAAAAGACCTGAAGTCCACGCAGTGAATCCTAATAGACATCCACCTTAGGCATCCCAAGTGTCCTTACCAGGTCACAAGACTTCAGCTGCATCCCCAGACACCTGCCACATCAGAGGTGGCCCTGACTTGTTCACAAGCCAAAGACAGAGTCAGGAGATGGCTGGCTCAGAGAGGACCACCAAGACAGATTTACCAGGGAGATGTGACACAATCATTAGGCAAGTGAAGTCAGGAATTATATCTGGCCACTGGTGCAGCAGAGTTCGGCGACAGTGACAGATCTTGGTGTGCTGTGGCATGCACAGCTTCTGCCAGCTCATCCGAATGCCTCCTCCCACTCACAGCACACCACTTCCCTCTCCTCCAAGATGACTCATGCCATGTTCACTTCCATCCACAGCCCAATGCCTGCCAGGCACTAGGAATAGAGCACAGGAATGTGGCCTGGGGTGTCCTTGTGAGATTGATCTGCAGTGTCTGGAGGGCAGTGAAATGCCAGGAATTTGCTCTCCTCCCTGACTTCATCCAAGTACCAATCAAGATGGAAACTCATGAATAAGGGGGATTTTGTTATGGTCAGCTTTCTTGAGTTGTGCTCTACCAGAAAACTTCAAAGTTTTTAACCCCAAAATATTTTGAAGCCATTCAGCACATATTTGTGACCGATAGTTTCAAATGTTAATAATAATAGTCAAATATTCCTTATTCCCATCCATAAGTAGAAAGTATGAAGTAGGCAGTGAGAGTTTGATTTTCATACCCATATAAAAACATCAGGATCTGGTCTATTAAAACCTGAAGAAGGGATATAACAAACAGGTAAAGCAGATTGGTCTGTTCAATTATTTTAATATCTCTCAGTATTAAGAAGGAAGGGACTGTGCAGCATATAAACTTTATTCTTGGACTCACAAATCACAAATTTCATACTTTAGTGGGCAAAGATTTCATTTGTTTTCTCAGGTTAGTCACCCCACACTGTCTCTAAATGACCCATCAACATACAGATGTTGCAAATACCTACTGCCATAATGTGCTGGTGGTGTAGAGTCACAGACACTGAATCATAGAATTGTTAGGGTTGGAAGGGATGTTTAGGGATCACCTGGTGGAACACCCCTGCCAAGGCAGAGTCACCAAGAGCAGGTTACAAAGGAATGCATGCAGGTGGGTTTTGAATGTGTCCAGAGAGGGAGACTCCATGACCTCTGTGAGCAGCCTGTTCCAGTGCTCTGCCAACTTCAATAGATGTAGGGAAAGTTTTTCTCACGTTGAGGTGAAACTTATGATTCAGTTTAAGACCATTGGTCTTTTTCCTGTCCCTGGGCACCACTGAAAAGGGTCAGGCACCATCCTATTGGCACCTGCCTTGCAGATATTCATATGCATTGATGAGATCCCCTCCCAGACTAGACAGGCCCAGATCCTGCAGTGTCTCCTCATCAGAGAGATGCTCCAATCCCTTAATCACCTTTGTGGATCCTCTCCAGTAGCTCCCTGTCTCTCTTGTACTGAGGATCCCTGTCCCCACTCACTGGGGCTGAGCAGAGGGGCAGGATCACCTTCATTGGCCTGCTGGCATTGCTCTTCCTGATGCACACACCTGCAGATATTTAGTGCTAATATTTGGGAAGTACCAGCACTATCAAATCCCTGTGGGTGTCCACTCCTTGATGCCAAGGCACAGAGTGCAGTCTGTATAGGTCAGCAGCAGAACAAGGTCAGGACATATTGACATACGAGAATATCTTGAAGACTTTGACCAGAAAAAATGTAGAGTTATCTGTCCAGATATTAAATTCCTGTTACAAAACACACTGGACTGGTGGGAGGGCAAAGTTATAAGCTATTCTGAGGAGGAGAGACATTATTGCAATGTGATATAAGAGCTGCAGATTTACAATTTTACTGTGATTTCAATGAAGCCAAAATATCATCTTATAGCACTGAACTCTTAAGTTAGAAATTTTAGGTATAACACATATTGAATTGACCATTTTGCATTTCTCTGCTCCTTACCTGAAGCAGGGCAAGAAATCACTGATGTATTTTACAACTTAATTGTTATGAGTTATTAATTCCCTTGTTATCATTAGTAATTTTATTTTGGTTTCTTATGTTCAAAATACAGTAAACCAAATAAAATCAGAACCTATTTTAGTTTCCATGAACCTTTTTTTCCTCTCTCAGCCAGCAGCAGCTTTCTAGTCCTGAAACTTTGTTTTACCTCTGGCTAAAATTTCACACTTATTTAGTATTAAAATTTGACTAACTGGAAAAATTAAAGTGGAATTATCAGATAGTTTGAGGCTACAGTTTAATCTGCTATAAAGCTGACTCAATCTGGTAGGGAATGTCTTGTGGTAGATTTGTTCTCTGTGCTTAATAAACTTTTTCGTTACTTACAGCTTAAATAATTAACCACAGTTTATGCTTGATATTGCAATATTCCTCTTTGCACACAGACATGGCTGAATAGATTTGATTGTGGCATCTTATGTGCAAAGCTGCTGTTTTTTCTGCCTTACACATGACTGAGGAAATTAACAGGTAAAAGCAGTAATATAATGGATCTCAATCAGACAAGGGAATGTGTGTAAGGTATAAGCAAATATTTGCATCCTGATTTTGATTTGAATCTATTATTTTTTGTGGTGGAAATAAGAGAATAAAACACATGAGCTGTCACATCTGGAATATTCATATGCGAATATTCACAACCTTTGCTCAACACAGATCTTGGTCCCGCCAATGAGATATTGGAATTTCTAGCACCTTTGTCTCACTAATGAAATAGGGCAGTAGATGTCCACAAATTTCCAACTCTGATGGTTGCATTTCCTTTAAGGATCTTTTGATAATTGACATTTACGAATACAAATTGGAATTAATCTATGACTTGAGGGTTCAAGGTTTGTTCTCTGCTCTGTTGTCTTCCTTCCTTGTTGGCTGCCTTGAAACAGGCACAAACCTGTTTCAAGAAAATTCTCTCCCCAGCTGGAGGTTGAGTGTAATGTCAGGGTCTATGAAAAAGCCAACAAAAAGCCCAGCTATGATGAGTTTTGCTGTATACAGAACATGAATTGAAAGGTGGGAACCTCAGCCAAAGGAAAATTAAAATGACAAAAAAGTGCAGCAGATTTATTTTAAACATTTTTACAGGGTACCAGTAATGATGAAAAAATTATGGACACTATAAAGGCAGTAGAAAATGTTCTTGTGAGCAGAAGTCAAAGTTCAGCTTGATTTTCCTGTGCCAGACTGCTCTCGCTGTATTGTATACTTCTGTGATGATCATTTATTATTTCAAAAGTTTTCTTAGTGTTCCCAGGTGTAGGAGACTGCAGAGTGTGATAAAAATGGGCACAAGGGCATGTCCAGATCCTGATCCCAGTTTCTCAAATTAGAAATGGACTGAGAGGAGCTCTCATTTGGAGCTGCTCTCCAAAGACAGCACATCTCTGCTCATACCATCAATCCATTTTTTAGTTGTCCCTGTAGCATGGAATCTTCCCAGTGACTTGCTTTAACAGTTTAATTTATGCTGCAACAGAGTCCAAAGATGCTTTTGTTCTGTTGAGATACATAACAACTACTGAACTCATAACAGTGAAATAAATCCCAATAAACTGAATATAAATGCTCCCTTTAGCTTGAAGGATTTAATCAATTATTTTGAGAATCAGCTAAATATGGATAACACCTTTTTAATTGTTAACTTTCCAACATTTGGATTTAACTGGACTTTATTTTTTTGTTTGTTTGTTTCTTGTGAAACATAGTTGAGAATATCTTCCGGATGGAGGAAAATATTTGACTTGTGTAACCATGAAAAGTCCATCTCAGAATCTTTCCTGAGCTAAAACATGAATTGAAACAGATGTTCATTTTAATGTGAAGAAATAGAAAACAGCTTTTATTTTTACTGTATTGAATGGCTAGTACATATTTCTGTATTGGTATCAGCAGATGTTACAGTGTGGTTCTGTCCGGCAGGGCTCAATAAATGTTTAGCGGATGATGGACGTGAAGTTCTTGTGTTGTAAATGTTACTGGAACACGACCCAAAAAGAGCATTATAGAGGGTAGTACATGATTGGCTGTATGCTTATGTCTACCCTTTGCTTCCCTGGGGCATAATTTAGAAAGATATCCCTTCACTATTCACCCTTTCCAAATGTACTTCAAGCTGTAAAAATAAACCCATTTCTGTTCATCTTTATACCTGTTTCACTCACTCTGTTTCATTGGTGCTGATGTAACCCAGGAGAAATGCCATTCACTTCTTCAGAGTTTATTAGATTTACAGGGTAAACCCAAGAACTTGACCTGAGAAAGGATTAGATTCAGAGCAAACTTGTTACCAAATAAATAAATCTACCTTCCGTTTAGTTTTTTCTCAGTTAGGCAGCTTTAAAGAAATCTTGCACTTCGTTAGGTACAGGGTTTGGATATTTTACTATTACCATAAGAAACTCTTTTCTTCTTTACTGTTTCAGAATGACAGAAGCCTTCTAATTTTTTGGAAAGAGCTAGAGACCATTAAAAATCACTGAAATGAAAAACAAAATCCAACAAAAAATCTCAAAACCTGGGGAGGTGAAGGCCTTTTCCCACTTTATGCAATATGGACTTGGTGTCTTATACATAAAAGAGGAAAAATAGCCTTTGAAAAAGGCAAACATGAGTGGGAGGAAGCCATAGAAATCAGAATTGGCCTGTACAGCAGAACAGAACTTTGTGGGTGGTCAGACTTTCCTGCACCAAAAATGTAACCCACAAAATAGGCACCAGTCTCTGCTCTCACTCCAGCCCTGACTCCTGTTTCATCCACCCCTGCTCAAGAAAAGCAAACAGAAACACCAACTGCTTCAGAATAGTAGCACATTTCAGCGTGATAGAAGACAGGAGATACAGAGTAGAGGAGGAAATTGGACTTCGTGAAAAAACCCAAGGGAGCAGCAAGGCTGCTTTTTTGAGACGACTTTCAGTTGTTCTAATTTGTAGCAGGAACAACAAAGACATCTGGAGATGTTTGGAAGTCCTCTTTCAGCTGGCAAGATACCTCATCTCCCGAAATTCCTCTCCTCCCAATTTCTTATGTAATTTGGTTTTATGCAATTTAATTTACCTGCCTTCACGTAGTCCTCAAAACTGATTCTTTATACAATACAGCCCCTTTGCATTTCCTTGGCTTCATAAAGGGGATTTATATTTTATATTTGCATTGATTTGAAGGAATTCTGTCCCAGCAAAGTGCTGAGAAAAATAGTTTAATGACTCTGAAAATCTGCCTCTATCCACTGTGTCTGGTTTATTTTATCTCAAATCTCTGTCACAGCTGTATTCCTGTCCTCCAAAGCATTCATAGCTTTCATAGCATCCTCAGTGAAAGAGCTCTGAATTCCTAGGAGAGCCTGAAGTCACCTGTCAGTCCAGAAAGTTCCTGAGGCACTTTCACATCTACTTAATTGTAGTGTGGTTGGGTTGGGATCACGTTCCTGCATCACATGGAGTTCACATGTGAGCACGTGAGACTGCTGACTTGGCTTTCAGTGATTTAGAAACAGAAATGTGGGGTCAACATGATGTAATTTTGGAACACATGAAATCTTCTACTCACTTGACAGGCCAGAGAAGAACTTGAGAAGCAGATCTTGTGAACTTTGTCATAACCACTGCCTGGATAAAGAGCTTTTCTATTTCTACAAAGCCATTGCTTTCATCCAGCTTGCAGGTGTCTTCCCATCACTTAGGGTGTCCAGTTCCTTGCTGAGTTCATCATCTGGATACCTGGTTATCATCTCCAGCTGGGGAACAGAGGAGTGGAGGATGTTACACTTAGAGACAGCATGAGATCATAGCAGGTCCCTGCTCATTACTACTTCTCAGACCACAAAATTATGTTATTTATGTGCTGCATTTTAATAATCCAGGCTTTTTCTTTCAGCCTTCTTTAGTTTCTGGTTTCCTTTCACCTTTTCTTCTTTTTCTCCACATTCTTATGCTGAATTTTAGTAACCTCTGAAACAGTATAAGACGTGCTTTATACTTTCTCAGCAATGTTCCCTTGCTTGTTCTGTCCTTAATATGGATTTTTCAGTTATTTGTGTTTTTTTCTCAGGGGGATATGCTGAGTTGTATTTTGCTCAACAAGAAGCAAAGAATGACTTTTCTATTTTTCTATGTTTGTTTGGCTTTTTCCTTAAATAAAGTCAGGGCATATAAGGAATTAAAACAGGTCTGTAAAGTGCATGCTCTGCACACTAGGGAGGTACAGATAGTAGAAGCACTTTAACTGGTAAGAAAATGGCAAAAAATCCACGATATGGATGCAGCTGTACTGTAAATATACTCTTTGTTACCAGTAAAGGAAAGTAATCCACAAGGAAGGCTCAAATCTCTTGAGTTTGGGTTAGTTGTTTTTTTTTTCTGTATTATTCTATTCACATTAGTTGGCTTCCTGATATTACTTGGGAAAACACACAGAAAAAGAAACACATAGAAATTGAATTTCTGTGAAAACAAGATGAGAATAGTTTTACTTAGCAAAATAATGATTTTTCAGAAAATATATATTATATAATACAGATATGACATAGCAAATGCATGAGCTGCTATTACTTGTAAGAATTGGGTGTAAAGAAATGTAAATACAAATGTGAAAAGAACAATTCCTAAGAAAGGAATAACTAATTTTAGTGTGGGAATCTTAATTTATCTAAGTTCAAGGAACTGAATTTCAAGATTATTTTATTATCTCAGACGGGAAGTTTAAGAGACCCATTCTTCAAGGGCAAAAGAAAGTATTCAGAGTCCCAGGACTGTCTTTTTTTTGCTTCAATCAATATTATGAAACATTTTAATCTATAAAAGTGTAATAAGATATGATTACACTGTTTCCTTGCAATCTAAAAAAGGCAAAGATTATGTTTATGTCTGCTTAGCAATTAGGTGATTTCTTCTAAATTTTTGCCCATCCAAAGCCTTCACTCAGTTGTTTCTCATCCATCTGGTATTGTCTGGTCCTAGAAATTTCTTTGTCTAACTAGAGGACCTGTAGAGCTTTAAGTGTTACTCCATGTCTGTTAATCTCAAACTCTTACCCATTCTGGCTGCAATGGTTGTGATATACAGTTTTCCATACTATTATTTAAGATGAAGAATTAGAATTAAATTATGGATACACTTGAGACCTTCCATTGGAATAGCTGTTCCAGTGAGTAACCACATGCTCAGACTCAGACCAGAACATTTCTTTCAGCCAAAACTTTTCAGATGAGTCTCAAAATCTTCTGACTTACCCTATTTAGAGCTAATTTAGCCTACTTAGCCTAACCAGGATTTAGTAAAAATCAAGCACTTCTTAAATTTGCTAAATTTAACACATCACCTGTTCTGAGTTTCATAAATGAAGTGAAAAATTACTGTGACAAAGTGCCAGAGATCCCACTAAGACCGCAGGTGTTGTGGGACCATGAGCACCCAGCCTTGCCTGTGTGGCTGATCAGAGGGTGAGTTTGCTTGGACTGACTGAATTGAAGACAGCAGATACAGACAGGCTGAGAAAAAGGCAAGAATTAAAGAGTTCTAGGTTATATAGTTAAATTAGGTAAATTTTGGAGCACGTTATGGTTTTGATATCACATTTCTTCCATCTAAGTCTACATCAACTTTAGGAATGTCCATCAGCTGAGATCTGTGAAAGTCAGGGCTAGGAATGTGTGTCATCCCTGCACTAGGAGGGGCAGCTACTGGGGTCCCTTGCCTTGCTGATGGAAGTGTTTGTGCTCTTGGGACAAACCACAGCATTGCTATCAGGGCTGCGTGCAAACCAGGAGAATTCAGCTGCTCTAACACAGCTCTGCTTGGGTTACTGAAGCACTTAGAAGTTTGATAAATGCATAGATTCTTTTTGCTGTTTGTGGATATGTTTTTATCTTTATTGCACTCCAAAAAACCCAAATATTTCATTTGCTTCAATTTATAACAATGTGGTGTGGTCAAAACTCATTATTATTCTAACCATTAATGTTATGTGGCTTGAAGAAACAAGATTTTTTTCCCTCTGGTTACATCGTTTCAAGTTCTTTCCATTTTTAAAGGGACAGGAGATCATACAGGAGATAAAACCTTTGATACTACAAAGTTGGGTTTTAGTGGGCCTCAGAAGACATTGCATCAGCTGCAGTGAAAGGATTTAATAATTTCCAGCAACTTCATAGTTCTTCACCAGTTGTAAGTCTTTTGGACAATCATGAAGGAGACCTGCACTTAGAACTGAACAAACTAATACTTATACTGAACAAGGATTACAATTACTGAGAGAATTGAGTAGAGATACCACTTACAAGTCAGAGAGTTCTAGCTGTTATTAATTTAAAATGCATTAATGATGAAGAATCTTTCATTGACTTCAAATTTACTTTAGTGGGGAGAATAAGATCATGTCTGTTCAACAAAGCTCAGAGGAAATGTAAATAAAGAGTTCTTTCCTCACTAAAGCCCAGGAAAGCACTGTGGTTTCCAGGATAACTACCACTGTCCCTTGGCAAATGTTGGTGCTGCTGTAACAGATGCAGTTGAGAATATAGGAATAAAAAAGTCCATTGAGTAAACACTCACCAGAGATCTCTGTCCCTACTAATTCCTCTTTCCTTTGGAGGGCGTTGACGTTCCTAGAGAGCAGGGGATGTCCGTGGTCTCTGAGTTCAGGGACAGCGATTTTTTCTGGACAGTAATTGAACTGTGTCTCATGTACAAGATTCCACTGAGCCACATGTGCACTGTGAATCCAAAAGCAGATCAACGAGGCCACAGATCTCACCTGGAACATTTGGCATATTCAGAGAAAGTGCTTGAAAGAGAATGAAATAAAACTTTTTGCTGACACGTTGTGATATTGGTTTGTACAAAAATAACTTTCAAGCTGATAAATAGTAAGATGGTTATTATACACTTTTTGTGTGTAACATAGGTAGATAGATAGATAGACAGACAGATAGATAGATGGATAGATTGATAGAATGCAGTAATGACAGATGTGGAAGGGAGAAAAACCTATTTTCCATGGGAGCCGTAAACCCCAGGGAAATCTGTGAACCAATCACACGAAAAGAATTCTTTGTTGAGCAAGCTTTTGGCATAAGGGTGAATGGAAGCAAGGAAGCCTGTGGATTGCCAGCTTTTTAAAAATGAAACCTGTCTTTGTCATTATCTTAATACAATAGGAAGGATATTAAACAGCACAAATATTTTCCTAATGACATTCAATTAACTAAAATATTCTCAAGAATGACAGAAAGGAATTCCAAGAGAGGCAGATTTCTTTAGTCAAAGATCGTGGTTACATTTGTTTGGCTACTATTGGACATTCCTGACATTAGAATTCTCATATTTCTCCTGAGTTTTAGGAATGCAGTTGTGTCCCTGAGTGGTGCAACCTACTTTCCAAGGAATAATGGAAATTAACTGCCTCAGCCATAAGAGATTCCAGATTTGCTGTCATGGACTCCTTTGGACAAGACATCCTTGAGATCCAACATCAGTATTTAACAGTAGGGTCATCAGCTTGGTGAAAAAATCAACTCTACACATTTCAGATGCACTTATACATGTTCTTTTTTGTATGAGGTAGAAGTACATTTTGCCTGTTAATTAAATGACCACCCTGTAATGGCTCTATGTAACTTGCAGGTAAATTAGGAGAGGCAGCTCTCTGCAACAGAGCAAGAAATGGGTGTTACTCTTTGTTTCTCCCTCTAACCACGACACCATGAGCCTGCCTATTAGCAGGGAATGTTTAGGTGGAAAAGGGATAGGGACTGATACTGCAGCTTCATTTTCCTCTTCTACACTCTGCTTAGATTCCAAGTATGCTCAGTTCTGGCAACAATTTGGTCTTTCCATTATATTTATTCCTCCCACTCAGCTTGCTGAACCATGCCCATATTTGACTAACTTTGATATCTTGTGAATTGTTTAAGTGAAAATTTTATGTTAAAAATGGGCATCCAGTCCTTTTCATTTGCCATGACTGGAACTATTACCTGAGAGAGAGACTTTGGATACAGTGTTCAGCAGTAACTCCCAGCCTACAATAAAAGTGATGCTAGATTGGAAAATTCAGAAAAAGGTTTGTGAAGATGATTAGAGGTCTGAGAATTTTTCTTTTTTCTTTTAGTGAAGGATTTAGAAAGATGAGTATATTCTGTTGAAGGGAAAGAAGTAAGTAGCAGATTTAATCAAAGCCCAGAGTTACCAAAAGGGATGGATATTCCTGATTCCACCATCCTCCTTTGTAGTGGTGTGTNACTCCTTAATCTAGGAGAGAGAAGTTAATAAGACTCAGTGCTTAGAAGATAATACCAGACAATACAAATTTAGACACAAGCCTTAACTGCTAGCACTGAGCAGGAAATGATGAAAAAAATCTGTCTATTTTTGTTGAGTCTCTAGACTCATTCTTTGAAAAATAATGGTCCAGATACAAAAATTCCTCAGTGAAAAGCTATTGCTTGTGTTGGCCAGGAGCTCAGTTCAGATCAGTCCTTAAATTCACAGCTCTCTGAAGTGAATCATGGGTGCTTTGAACAGACCCCAAGGAAAAGGGCACAGTCATAGGACAAATGTGGAGTTGGAAATGGAGAGCAGAGTGAGGTGATGTACCCTATGTCATACCATGGGTGGGAAAAAACAAAAATAAAAGATAGTCTTCCTGTTTGCCAGTGTATTTCTATATTTGTTTGGCCACAGAAACTATTATAGTAACAAGGACTTATCAGGAAAGTGTTTTTCTTTTTTTAAAACTATTGATTTCTTTAGAAATAGCAAGCAAACAACTGAAGACTATTTCAAAAGCTTTGGCTAAAACTCAAATGTTCTGATATCACAGGATTTGCAGTTTGCAGTCACTGTGCCCTCAGCAATTTTTTTTTTCCTGATCAGTATCCCTACTTCACCTACTGTGCTTTTCTTCCCCTGTTCTTATTGAGCTACTTCAGTTTGTCAGAAGAGTCCCACAGTCAGAGGTGCCATATGAAAGATGGGTACAGGTCAGTGAGCCTGAAAATAGAAGGAGAAAAAAGGAAGGGAAGCAAATAAACTATGATACCAGGGAGCAGATTGGCAAGATTTTAATCAAAATTGTGTATTCTGCTCAATAATATTCAGATTTCTTCTGAATAAGTCAATTTTTAAATTAAAAAGCCTTATCTAAAACAAAACTCAAAATTTTCATTTCCACACAGAGTACGCAGTTTAAAAAATGTATGAATGTAACAAAAAATTATTTTCTTCAGTTTCAACAAAAAAAGTGAGCTAACTGTTCTAATGACTGCCACTGGTAAAAAAAAAAATTAAAAAATTATAATTTCAGTGTTTTATCATCCAAAAGCCCAGATGTTTATCTGACACATCTCTGAGTATTTGATTGGCACATTTTTAATATACAGGGTCTCATAAAAATCATATTTTCATCTCTGAACATTATTAGCAACCTACTTGCTTAGTTTTACTAGTCACTATATAGCTAATATCAAGATGAAGAGAAACAAGTAGGTAAAAAAAAAAAACTTTTGTTAAAATTACAAGCAAAATTTAAAGAATAGAAGTTACTTCTTGTTTTATGGAAATTGACTGACATACTTCAAATAATGGTATCACTGTGAAAAAACTTTTAAAATTTTCAAGTCATTATATTATTATATAAAATTATAAAGTGTTATAAAATACAAAAACCAAGCATAATTATATATTATAACAAATAGATATGTCTCATGATATATTTCTAGAAGCAATTAAAGATATAAGAAATGTAATCCCTATGATATTTAATAGTTTGGATATTAATTTTATAGTAGTTTCAAATGTTACTTTTTTTAAATGGTACTCAGATTAAACATTGGCATACGATTAGTGAAACAATTCTTCATAAACTTTATTGATATTACTGTTAGATGGGAAACTTGTAGCTTGATTTAATCTGGAAAAATATGGCACTTAAGTTCCCATGTGTAAAAAATTATTAATGACTGGATAGATTAAAGTTTCCATGACAACATATTGCTGTGCTGGATCAAGTGGGATTTTGCAATCACAAATTGTTTTAACAATTGAGTTCAGCATGAAATAGGACCAATGTACCATCAGGAACTGGCTGGAATCTGCATAGGAATTAACAGAATCAGAGGATCATTAAGATTGGAAAAGTCCTCTAAGGTCTTTGAGTCCAAACTTTGACCAGACACCAACACTTCAACTAAAGCTCGGCACTGAGTGCCACAACCAGTCAATCCTTAAACACTTCCAGGCACGATGACTCTATACTTTCCTGGGCAGTGTGTTCCAACATTTGACAGACCTTTCAGTGAAGAAACTCCTGATGCTCCACCTGAACCTCCCCCAGTGCAGCTGCAGCCCATTCCCTCTTGTTCTGTCCTTTGTTGCCCAGGAGAAGACACCAACCCTCACCTGTCTACAACCTCTTGTCAGGTGCTTATAGAGAGCAATAAGGTCTCCCCTGAACATCCTTTTCTTCGGGCTGAACATCCCCAGCTCCCTCAGGCACTTCTCATGTGATTTACTCTCCAGATCTCCCACCAGCTCCATCTCTGGACATGGTCCAAAAATAAAGGTGCAAGCCTTCTACTTCCTGAGGGTCTGCAATAGCAGCTTCACTTACAGGACACAGACACTGTGAATCCATTTTCTTTTCCACTTGGGACAACTCTGAGACTGGGACCCAGCATCATCTTGCCTTGGGACATTCCATAATAAAATACATTTGAGTATGGGGGATGTTCCATTACAGTATAAAATTCTGGCACCATTTCACACTAGGTCCTTTTCACTTCTCAGTCTAATGCTATATCTCTGTGGCATTTCAATTCTGGATACTAAACTGCAGAAAAATACAATCATCTTTGGAAGTGGTGAAATTCTTTTTATATTCTAACATCTCTTTTTGTATCTGGAGAGTTTATTTGCTTAGGTCCGTGTGCTAAGTCTTGGTTTTCTCTCTTAAATATTTTGTCTCCTCAAAAAACCCTTCTCCGATAGGATATTGCCTCAGTTTGAGACAAATTAGAAGGAAACATCCTGAAAGGGGCATCTTCTCTGGGCATAAAGCAGACAATAGGGGATTCAGTATCATGAAGTCACCCCAAGACATATTTATCAGCAGCTTCCTGTGATGGATGTAGGTATTGAGGGAATTAATTGAGGCAGGACTAACGAGGATGGAACCCATAATTATGGTGAGAGTTTGTGTGACAGTGAATTTGATGGTCTAGATTTCATGGTCCAAATTTACAATTAGCAATCGACTTTATGTGAAATACATTTAGGGCACCTTGTTATTTCTGTGATGCTTCCTCTCTGTCGTGTTTTCTGTCTCTCGTCTACTTTGATGTGTCTATTTTGGGGGTAAGTCTGTCAAGGGCTGGCACAGAGACAGACACGTTTAAAATGGGAAATGAGAGATCACCACAGCTTGGAGGCTGAGCTCAGCTAATGGGACTCAGGAACATGGACATGCTAACACAGTGTTAGAAAAAGGAGTGGAGACCACAGTGCAAATAATCCTACTTCAGTGGGTCTCCATCTGACACTGATCATGTTTATGTGTTGCATCCATCACAAGGACTCTCCTGTCTCAACTGAAGACTGGAAAAAGCTATCTTTGTAGTATGAAAGTGCAATAGCTATGTTCTTTTGAATTAATTCATGGTTGTAATTCACAAAATAATTTTTGAAAGCTTATTTAAACTATTATCCAAAGACTTAAGATTTCTGCGGTGTTAAATTTAAACCAGTTGCCTTTAAAAAAAAAAATAATTAACTTTTAAAAAACCAAACCAAAACTCTTTCCCTTAAACTTTGGTTTCTTAGTCAGGGATAAGGTAAAATTGAGGGTATTATTCTCCAAATGACCATTTATGCCAAATGACCATTTATGTAAGGAAGATGGTTTTATTGAAACACTCTTCTTTTGAGTACCAAACAACTTTTTACATATTGTTCACTCTGACAGCTCAGGCCTGTGGGATCCTTCTTTACCTGATATGGACCTTGACCAGCTCACTGGTCTGGGAGAGAGCACAGGACAGGTGTCCTGTTTGCAGCAGCCCTTCACTACAGAAGACCTTTTGGTACCAGTCTGATTTTACATATTACTAAAACCAGTGGTTTGGGAAATTAGAGGGCCAAGGAAAGTTTTTACAGACTGAATCCTTTCTGCTTCTCTGAGTAGGACTCCTTGTACCTAAGTTTTATTATCAAACAATTCAGTATCCAGCCCAATTTTAGAATCTGTGAAAGAGTGGAACAGGAGACAACAATTCATATCTTCTCTCTCAAACCCATTTTAGGATGGGATTAATAATATTTTACAATGTGCCTGTTGAGCTACATGTATTAGGAGAAACAAAAGCAATAGTTTAGACTAAACTTGGGAGGTTTTTCAGCTATAAATAATAACTGAAAAGATGACCCTATATACCATGCTTTTCATATATCTTTTGTAGATCCCTTCACATTTTTGACTTCTCTGATAAGTGGAACTAAAACCAGCCCCCTCAGCAAGTGTTGCCAAAGACAGAAGCTGATGTGATTTCTAAAATAATATTTAATATAGTTGAGATACGAGTTTTCTCAAATTTCCATAGTGATCAAAGTTCATGCTTTTGATATTGACTCTGTATTTGAAAGAGCACCAAATTGAATTAAAAGTCGATATCAGGTCATTGAGGGAAAAACTATTATGTTGGAAAAGTATCAATCTTCAAAAGCAAAATGTACTTCACCTGTGGAAAAAAACCCCAACCAAATTATTTATCTTAATTTGAAAAATGCTATGTTTTTCACATTTTTGGGTGTTGTTTCCCAATGCAAGTACAATGGTAGGTGAGATTCAATTAAGGCCTGACTTCATAGCTTTCAATAGAACAGGTCTTGTCTAGCTGTGAAATTATTAATGATTTGCTAAGTAGGCTATGTGCCTACCTAAGAAAGCTGGTGCACTGGGTGAAGTTAAAACATATCTGAATGTCTTTTTCTGTATCACATTTTTTATACTTATGTAGTAAATCAAATTCATAGAATCCTTTTTCATTTTTTTCTCTCTGATTAAGAGAAAATGCTAAACACTGAGCAGTGAATGACAAAGGAAAATATTGTTTTATATTAATAGATATCTAAAGCAGCCCATGGAGATAGAAACAATTGAGAACTACTGAAAATGAAGTCTCACGGAGATTATGATAATGGAGATTTTCATTTAAAAAGATGAATTTTGGTTTTTTCCTACTGAAGTATTGTAATTACTGTAGAAGTGAAGCAATAAACAAAATCTAATGACTGATCTTATCTTGTATAACTTAATAGTCTTTATATAACAAAAATATTACATGAATTTTCATCTATAAGAAGACTGATGTGATCATTATAAATCAAATTGAATAGGATCAATATACTTGTGCAAAATCTCCAGAGAACTGGAAGTTGCTTAATGTGAAGCCAAAAGATCTTTGAAGGGAGACTCCAAGAACTGTAGAGTAACAGTGTGAAACCCAGTAGTACCTTCAATGAAGAGTAGAATTGATGGACACATGGATAAATACTGGGTGTGTGCCAAGGTATCCTTTGGAAAAGAATTCAACCCTTACATGCCTGCAGGGGTACTTTGAAGAACCAAAAAAATACGTGGACTTAATAATATACTTATTTGGACTTGTTAATGTATTTACTGCAACTTCCAAAGGATATTCACTAAAAAGCTAAAAGAGGACATAAAGTAATTTTCCCAAAATAAGGCTGCTGCAGTATAAAACAGGAGTTCCTTTTCTGGTTGAATTATTTGTTAATTGTTAGGAAAAGGGGGACAGCAGGATGCAATCAGATTTACAGCACAGGGAGGTCAGTGCCTATCCTGAGAAAGAGATGTGAATAATGAGGCAAAAATTTGCTAATGACACTGGGTAATTTATGGTGAGGAAGACAGGGAAGCTGATGGCTTCTGGAAGATGCTGCAAAACTGAATAATGAAACCATAAAAAGACAGATGACATTCAATGCAAGTAAATTTTAAGTGCGGCTCAAGCAGTAACAGTCCAAATTTTACATAGAAACTTATTAGCTTTGATTGGACTTTTATCAGTCAGGAACAATACCTGGGGTTATAGTTCATAATCCTGTTAAATATTAACTTACTGATAAGCAGTGTCAATAAAGGAAGTGGAATATTCAGGATTATAGGCAAAAAATAAGCTAAAGAACATAACTATACAACTATACCACTACACAGGTCCACAGTATGTCCTCATCTTCTGTAGGGTATGATATTATCATCCTCCCCTCATTTTAACAAAAAAAA